>JAEQBH010008556.1:0-205745 GCA_016808115.1 Tetrastigma voinierianum
TCCATTTGATTATCCCCATCCACTATACCTTCTAAATGACCGAATATCGCACGAGGTTCAGAGAATACACCCTACATGGCGGAATCGCTCACACCAGCAGCGCTGGGTGACATCCGCCCCCGGGATAAAATGCACACAGGGCAATTCATGATTACCGAGGTGGCCCATGCCATGATAGTCATACCATCACCGTACTGGCCACATGTTCATGGCTTCCCGGGCGAGTCATTAACTGCGATATGCTCATGGATCCGGGAGATGGTATCGGCGATGTGACTTTATGATGCTTTCAAGTGTTATTTGAGAGATGGATATGGGTGGGTATTGGCTCATCTTGCTCTTATCATGTATTGTTAAACACTAACTTGAAATATTCATAGCGATTTTATAAAATACATGCTCCAAACCCAACATAAATGGAGTAAGGTTCATCATATACAAATTAGACTTAAAAGGCTCATAGTACCCAGTGCATAGCTGCCTCAAGTTGTCGATGTGGAAAATGTTGCACTCTTGCTCCTCAGCTTCTTCACTATGATTGATGAAACACCACAAAGTGTTTATAACTTAGTGGGAAATAAACATGTGTGATTTTTCGCACCTCTAATAAGGGTCATCAAATAATTTTGCTACTAACCCATATCACTTTTAACATTTATATATACTTATACACATGGTTGTTCATGTTTTAAAACATATCATTACATATACTTATCCATATATCATACTTATTTGTCTTATCATGTTTTTTATTTTTCATATCATCTTTCATTTACGCTTTTCTTCTTATTTACCCAGATACATATCATCGCATATAAATGTTATGTTTCATATCATGTCATATAATGCTTATAAATGTCATATAATGTCATTTATCATATTCAAATCATTATTTATTATACTTCATATCATTTGCTTTATGTTTCACTCAGATATACCTTAGAAGTGGATAAGGGAAGAATTCTATGATCCTCAAGGTATTATCATTGAGATAGACACACTTTATCTCCATGGATCAAACGAGGCCACTATAATGATCCAAATGATCTATGTCATCAACTCAAATGTAGCCCTCTCGACATTCATAAACTCGTATAAGCCGCAATGAACTAGAAATGCCTACCCATCCAACCACTGTGCCCTAAGTAGAGCCAATATGTTTCTTTTATCATTTATACTGAGGTATCCATATCCCAAATAACTATTACATCCATAATCATGCACATATTTTCATCACAGATGCATTCTATTCTTAGAAAATATTAGACATTTTACACGTTTTCAGTATGTCATATTGCACATTTATCTTCATAACAACACTGCTATTTAGTCATATTAACAAATGAGGCAAAGAATTCAATGTTTGCCTAACTGTTGCAGCTTCGCCCCTGCAGCCAGGCAACATAACATTTTTCTGCTATAAATTGATACTTCAAAATGAACCCTTTTGGTCACTTATTAGATCCCATTATCCAATGTATCATGACTTAACAGTGCAGAAACAACCAAGTGGAATCCAGTAGGTACTTAAATAGCTTTCACGCCTAGGCTTAAGAGGTCAGCTCAGCCACCTGCCACCCAAAGGAACCCAAATACCATAAAACTGGGAACAAAACAAAGCAGTGGATCCTCTAGCAAGTGACTCTGCGTTTAGGCGTAGGGTGTCGGTCACAAAACACGCTGGTTTATTTTCAATTAAATTCCATTCCAAACCAAAAACCAACTCAACCCAAAACTCAAAATAAACCATAATACCCATCTCATGCGCCAATCACAACATTTAAACATCACCATACACTCACACCATTTCCATACACTCCTTACAATAAAGTTTCATACAAAAGAGGCCTCAAACAAAGTCTACACCTTGCTTTTCTTGGTGAACTTCTTCTTTTCCTCTTCTTTCTCCTCTATTCTCCTTCCGCTTGCCCTCACTTCATCTATGAATAAAATGAGATATATTTTGCTTTAGTTCTCCTTTTGTTATGTTTTTCGGGCAAAAACCATTGTATTATTTCATTTTTTCCATTTGTCCTTTCATTTCATTTTATTCTCAATTTAACTTATCAAAATTTACTTCTGGGTACATTATCTTCTTATATGACCCTTGAACTAATGTACCATTACCTGGCTTTAATTCTTGTATTAATTCTGATTTTTTCTTTATTTTATTTTAGTATTATGTTATTTCGAAAAAAATATATTTATTTTTATTATGTCTCAAAACATATATAAAACTGCTGTACACTCAGTATTAAGAATTGATATGATGCAAGATTTGGCTTATTCTTTGATAAAATACATATTGTTTCTCATTCTAATACTTTAGATTTGTTTCCTTCGAAGTTTCATGTTTGAATGGATGATGATGGTTCTATTCTTGATGTTATTGCTTTTGATTTTAATTATGTTGAGGTAGCGTCTGACTATGTCGACCCACATCTTTCTTTTGACTCTATGTCCGGGTTTGTCACCCGCTATGATAATATGTTCAAGGACACAACAATGATATAAGTGTTTTCAAGTATTCACCTATAATACATTTTCCTAAGGATTGTGACACTAACACCCACAACACATATACATGATAGTATATGAGCCCAAAATGACTCAATGATTAGTCAAGATATGATTGCATCTTAAGAAAATAAAAGTTATGCCTATTTCTCAGAAAGTCAAGAGAGATTTAATCTTGATCAACCCAAAGGAGTTTAAGATCGACACTTCCCCATTCGACGAGAGGAGCACTCACTGTTTAGCTTAGAGTTCATACCCGAAGTGTTTGCATGGTCATATGAGGATATGCTAGGCCTGCCACCCTTCTAGTCCACTTCCACCACCCATTCTACCGTATGCAGACTGCTTGATAGTGGGTTAAGAAGGCCGTGATATGAGATCTGAGTTTACATGTTAAGGAAGAGATCTGTATAACTCACGCGGATTCGCTGCAGTAGAGTATCCAGTGGTCACAATGTTCGCCCATGTTCCTAAAAAGGACGGCAAGGTCAAGGTTTGTGTCGACTTCAGAGATCTTAATAAGGCCAATCCTAAGGATGATTTTCCCCTCCCACACATCAATGATTCTGGTTATACACCGGTATTCATGCCATCCTTCGAGCATTTTTTCGCGATAACGTGCAGCATTTCATGGTGGTCCATAAGATATGGAGGTGGAAAACGGCTTTCGGCGTTCATTGAAGGGCAATGAACGCAACGTGCCATTGCCGAGCAACGCAGAGCCGTTTCGGGATCGAGCCGCCGTCGTCGCTCGCGCTTTATAGCTATTAGTATAAGACCCTGGTGCAGCGGATGAGCGCAGCAGGAAATCAGACAGAAACACCCGCGCCTTTGTGAGATAACTTTGAGAGGCGGAACAAAGGCTTCCAATGAGCCTGGGGTCCAAACAGAATGCATCTGGGTGGTCTCTGAGTCTGTCGAAGCATGGCAAAATAACTGTAGAGAGATCCAGTCACTATACTTGAAAAAGAAAAAAAGAACATGCTGGCCCATAACTGTGAGAGACAAGCTAAAGTGCATTATAGTGAAAATAACATCCAGTTTCACAAAGCTATGAATAATGTACAGTGGATCAGTCTTCGTTTTCGCTGGAAAGAATCCAGCTCATAACTCGAAGCTTTCTTCCGAGCGATACTTCCTCCTCAGGCACGCTTTAGGAAAACATGAAGTCTTCCTCCACTTTAGTGCCTCACACCGTGGACGCCTCTACTTCTATACTTGTCAGTTTTAGACATGGTTTAGGATGCATATTAGCCCAGCTTGATGATTTAGGAAATGAGCAAGCCATCTATTATTTATGAGGATGCTGAGTACTTATACAAATACATTATAATCGAGCGCCTGAATTGTTTAAATAATTAGAGACTTAGGCACTATGTGATACAATATTCCATAATCTTGGTCTCAAGATTGGACCTGTTGAGGTATCTGTTTGATAGGCCTATTTTGACCGGTAGACTCATGAGATGGTTAGTATTGTTAATGAGTTTACATTCAGTATATAGCCCACAGGGAAAGCATTGTTAAGTACTTATCTAGCTTCTTTGCTAGTATCCGATTACGACGTAGCACTCGAAGCTGATGATGAGCGCTTTGTTTATTCAGTATTATAGAGATGGCAGTTTAGAATTGATGAAGGCCGTCAATCACCGAGGCGGCATTCAGATTTTTTGTCAAGGACACCACAAGGCTTTCACATATTCCTGAGATCATTCTGGTTAGCATTCTCTGATCATCACCAACTAACAAATAATGTTGTGGAATATGAGGCATGCATTACGGTGCTTTGAGATTGTGCTTTGATCTTGCGCTAGATTCGCTGGAAATTCATGATTCAAACTTGCCATATTAACAGACTTCACCGAGTGACTCTGGTGATGAAAATTGAAGCCTGCATCATGCTGTTATTTAAACCTTTTGGTCGATAGATTTCGCGAGTCAGATACATTCGTCAAGGCAAAGAATAAGTTTGTCGACGACAGCCAATTTCGCTTTTGTAATCGTAGATTCCCGAGAGGTGACCGTCGCCATTATTGCTCGAGTCTACACCAAATTTCTACTATCATGAATGAGAGACAGAGGACTTACTGATACTCTTGGTATCGTGATATTCATCACAACCTACTACCTTAAGTTAGCCCCACCAAGGATGACAGAGTTTTGGAGACGCTGGCATACATCACCGTATTTTTTATTTACACACCTCATAGAGGTCATCGATGGTATGTTGTTACTATGTATAGATCAGCCATTAAGGTCCATGGCAGTCATGGCGGGTCACACATGGGAGGTCATGTCAGTACGAAGATCATGAGGATCGGCATTAAGTTGACTATGATGGATTGCCGCCAGCCAGATAAAAGATATTCGAGTAAGACGCCAAGACTCTTTTTTACATGTCCCACCATCGGGTTATGACATGCACTCACATCCCTTGGCCATTTTCGCATGGAGCATTGATGTGATTGAAAAAGGTCCGCCCGAATCCTTCAACGGTCACGAGTACATCCTAGTAGCGCTATTGATTATCGCACCATGGGTGAGGCGTGCCTTTCAGCATCATATCAGACAGGCCATGGTGGCCAAGTTCATCATAGATCACACATTACTTATCAACATAGGGTCCCCATGAGAGTTGATCTCGTATGCAGAGGATGCATTTCAAAGGCAGCTGAGTTACACTAGTCCAGCATGTGTGTTCAAGACATCCGTATGTTTACAACCACTTGTAAAGTAATGAATAAAAATGTCAAGATAGTCCAATATGATGGTAAAGACATCTCTATTGATTGGTCGAGAAGCTTACTCTATGGGCATATCACACGTCATGTCGCACTTCCACAAGAGCTACTCTTTTCGTTGGTTTATGGCAGGTACCAGGTAGTCCTCTACCAGATGGAAGTGAGTTTACTAAGAGTGGCACTAGAGCATCAAATCACCCTTAGACGATTGATTATGTTTGATATGACCAAATTTAATGTTTGATGAGAGTGATGATTTATTGAGGGCCGCAAGCCGCATGCAAACTTATCAAAGGCAAATGGTCTGGGCATTTGGGAAAAGAGTTAAGCCTTGAAATTTTCAAAAAGGGGATTTAGTCTTAAGGGCTCTTAGGGGATTTATTGGTGACACTAGAGGCAAGTTCAGGCCGAGTTAGAGCGGGCCTTATGTTATCCGAGAGTTGACTTAAGAGGGAGTCGCCTGGTTGATAGATTTGGATGGAAATCACCCTTCTGAGCCCAATATGGATTCACAGTTTTACCTATGAGATCACAGGTCATAGGATGGTGGCCATCATTTTGAGTAGTCATATCTCTTTTCATATCCATACATTGATATATGCACTGCTGTAGCCCTTTTGTTCAGCATATTCATTATGGTCTTTTCATTCGCTTAGCCCTATATGCTTTTTTCACTCGAGTTTGGGACTTTATGTGCACTCCGCATTTATTATATTGACTTGCAGCATTGTGAAACCATGGTATCAATTAGTTTGCTTGTTCTTTTTTCAAGACAACCATGTCTTCTGTTTCCATTTCAGATTCATACAGAAATTCTTTTGATTTACTCCACTAAGTCATATTAGTCTTCTTTCGCTCTCCCTTGTGGGATGATGACACACTCTTATCTTGGTACTTAAGCTTTAGGTAAGTATGTTAATTTTCATGCCACTCCTTAAGCCATCCCTAAGTCTTAATTTAAGGAAACCATTTAGGCTTCTGGGGTCTCAAATATCATTTGTTGAATTATGTTATGTCGACCTTTGCTTGCTTTTTATACGTTTAATAAAATAAAAAGTATACTCCCTATTGGAAAATTTGGTTCATTGATATTGAGTTCGGCCTTGCAATCATTCAGATTTGGCAAATAGAACATTAGGGGCCATATGAGTGTGAGAAACCTATTTTTCCGAGAGTTAGTATACTTGACATCCATTTCTTACATGGATCCTGAAACACTCGGTGCCCTTTATGCCCAGTCTTATGGGATCATTATCTACTTCACCATTCTCGCCTTATATGGCATAATTTGATTTTGACCTTATTAGATGTTGTTCATCATCATCACCCACTGTTTCTATCTCAATCCATTTCTTTATTTTCTTCTCACGCGATTTACTCAATCCACTGAATACTTTTCCATTTTCTGAAAACCACATTGTCGGCTTCGCTGCTAACAAAAAGTTCTTTTGATGTATAATAATTATCATCTATATCCCCGTTCATTTGATGTGTCTGAGTCACTTTGCTCACTTGATTTTTTTCGATATTTTCAGACATTGTGCAACAGGCAGTATTATCTTCGTATTTGTGCCTAGTTTCATCGCCTATTCACCCATTTACCCTAGCTCTATTACGGAATCCCGAGTTAAAGATCACCCTAAGACTACATGAGAGTCCTTTGTGTTTGCTTTTTTACGCTGCTTTCTTTGTTTAACAAAGCCCGCCCACTAATCGGCACTAATGTCACTCGTGTTTCTATTTGTTTGTGGGATTTTGATTCGCATATTGCTTGCTTTTATTATGTTAGCTTTACCAGGCCTACGATCGTATGATGTTGTAGAGTTGGGATCATGGAAAGCACCTTTGTTTGATGCTTTGACATGTTCATATTGATATACTCCCATATCCTTGGTGTATCAAATTTACTTCACAGACTTGTAGACTGCTTACCAGTAGTGTTTGGCATCCAGTTTGCTATGGGACTTTACTTTCACTTGTTTATTCTACAGAAAGGGCAAAGGAGTTAGTTTGAGCTCGCTGTGCATGCCCATTGACCTAGAGAGATACACTCAGGCATAGCCCATACATTGTCAGTTATGCTTAGTCAACGATAAGCTTACCAGATATATTTAGAGTTGTTTGGCTAGGATGTTACAAGTATGATGTACATACTCCTACTGTTTTAGAACATTAATTATTGTGGGAAATAGTGGTTGATTCTTTTTTATAGATCATATGTGATGCTTTAGCTTTATTTTGACCGCAAGTGAAGGCGGGATTCTAACTCTGTAATTGAAGAACGACCTGTGCATACCCCTGCTTGTAATCCAGATTCAGTCTTTCATGTTTGCACTGCTCATAGGGGCATTTCCCTTCTTCATCCTTCTTATGAATATTAATTTTTGTTCTTCTGTTCATTTAAGGGTTTTCCTTGACAACATACTAGGGCATACCTAATGAGTCTAAAAATCATCTATTTTTAATCCATTTTCAGCATGTTTTTAACAATACACACATGATGCCAAAATATGAATAATTATCAACTTTGTGTTTCATGTGCAATTATTGAAAAATGTAGAATCTCAAAAGATAAAAGAAGCAAAAAGAGGAAAATACAGCCCTGTGGTCAATAATAAGTTTTGTATGTCGCACAGCAAAATCGCAGCCAAAGTGCTTATGTTAAAACAATTCTATGTCGTAAAGAAGACTAGCCGAACTAAGGTCGAAAAGATTTCAGGTCACATCTGAAAGCCTTCGGTCGCGACAATCCTGAAGAAGATTTTGCATGAAAGCTATCGCCGACAACCCAAATCAGTCGCGCACAAGGTGGTAAATGTGCAATTATGTCGTTATCATTTTTATGTCGCAACATGCGCCAAAGACTATCGGATGAACTGGTCGCTGACAAGAGACAATTGGTCAGACGTAATATCAAAAACAACAAAGTCACTAAGACAAGTGTTTTATGTTACAAACAAAGCTTCAAACATCAAGCCAACTTGTTGAAGAAATCTGTTGCAACAAAGAAACATGTCGCAACGATAACGAAGTTAGAATCACATCCAGGTAAATACAATCTATCAAGGGCAAAGATTGTCTATCACACGGAAACACGTAAGGAGGTAATTGTCGCTTATCGATGCTGAAGAGCAATACGCAAGAAGAATGGCGACAAAGAAATTTCTTTTAGCTATACAATCAAGAGCAGAAGGCAAACTAGCGCCGCGCCACAGTTTCCCCTCATCACACTACCAAAAAGCCAAGAATGATAAAATTGGTCACACAGAGAAAAGTAGGTCGTGACAAAGAATTTGGTGATGACTGGATAATGTCGCTATCGTGTCATTAATGATATAATTCTATGTCGCGACAATCACCAGTGCTTTACAAGAACCAGAGAAGAAAATCGTCATGATCGCAGTTTGTCACGAGAAATTTTTGATATCTTTACAACCTTACTTCTGATGAGTCACAGTCTAAACAATTGTTGTCGCAATAAAGGAAATTATGTCGCTGATAAACCTGTATGATAAAGAACATGAGAAGCTGGTGCAAAAGTAGCTCAGTGTCGCGATACATGCATGCCATGTCCAAATAAGACAAGATCGTATTTAGAATAATTTATGTCGCAACATCATCAAAGTATGTCAGAAACACAATACAAGAACAAGCCTGTAGAATAGATCGTGACTATTAACTGATAGTTACGAACAAGGAAGGCATAAAGATCAAGTTTCATACATGGAATCTTTCTATGTCGCAACAAAGAGATCAATTTGGAGCCGTAATTTTGGGGATCCACAATGTAATTAATGAAGTGAGGCTTGAATATTGGAAAGCCTATAAGAACGTTTTCTAGTAAATGCAAGTGTTTTTTCAAAGATTTTTAAGTGAATAAATAATTTTGCACATTTTTATTTTATTTTATTTATTTAGATTGCTTTTAGTATAGTTTAATTTTGTTAGTTTTCTTAATTTTTCTGGATTGGGGTATTGCACCGGTTGCGCTCAGCCGTATTCCATTATAAATCCTTTTTGATTATTTATTTAATCAAAATTGATGTTGAACAGCTGAGTTTATTTATTTAGTTTATTGATATTTCGTGAATTTTCTTGATCAATTATCACCTATATGAAAGAACCATTTTTGAAGTGTTGATTACCTGAAATGGGTCTTGATAATGGTCATGTTGTCGCATAAGATAGAAAGAAAGCTTTATCAGAATTTAATTCATTTGACGATATTGTTTATACTTTATTTGTTCTCTATTATAACGCAAAATTAAATGGTACTTATTCACTGATTTTCGAGGCCCTTCAGTATACGTAGATGAGAATCCCGAGCGTGTGAGCAAATTTGTGGTATGGCAGATCATCACTATGGAACTAATGAACTTTGAAGGATTACTCAAATAGATCACCAACTTGCTGCAAGTTTATAGGTTACTTGAATGAAGGCATTCATGAATCACTTATGTTTTCCTTCATGATAGAATTGATTCATCCCGTGAGTATTTTGTATCTAATCAAGGAGATGAAAATTTTCATCAAAAGTGTGTGATGAGGTGGCCAATCAAATTGAGCAGCTTGGTAAGATCCCTGCCTGTGTGGCAAAGAACTGGCATCCCAAGATCCGAAAAGATGAAGTATTGAAAAGCAAACACTTCACTCAGGAAAGAGGATTGGTATATTACAAGAACTGGGATCGTAAACAGAATGAACCTTGATCTGGAAAGTATTGTTGGTGGAGAAGTAAAACCCAGTTTGTGGAATTTGATGAGTCTAAAACTCATCTATTTTAATCCATTGGTATGTTTTTAATAGCTTTAAGATGTATTTATATGCCAAAATATGAATATCACCAACTTTAGAATGTATGTGCAATTATTGAAAAAAGAGAGAATCTCAATATAAAAGAAGAAAAAGAGGAAAATATAAAGAAAGAAGGTGGTCTGAACACAAGTTTTGTATGTCAATGCAATATTAAAATCAAGAGGCCAGCAGCGTGTCGCAGCAAGGGAGCAAATCTATGTCACAGCAAAGACTAATCAGAACTCAAGGCTGAAAAGAGCTTTCGAGGTCGTGACTGTAAAGCCTTCTCTCCCACATTGGGACAATCCTGAAGAAGATTTCAGAAGCACATGTATTAACCCAATCTCATCAGGATATACAAGATGTGTATGTAAAGAATTTATGTTTCCACATTTATTTTGTAGTCAGGCAAAAGCTAAAGACCAGCTGAACAGAATCCCTATCGCGACAAGAGACACCCTGCTCGTATAAAAAATATCAAGAAGGCAACACGGTGTTAGTTAAGATAGTAGTTTTTATGTTGTGACAGTTTCCAAACACCAAGCCAACTCACAGAAGAACCATTTATCGAATAAAGAAAATGAATGTCGCAATGATAATAGTTCGACCTCACAAACTATACAAACATAATCTTGTTTGAACAAAGATTATTTCGCATACTTATCAAAACATGAAGGAGGTGAATTTGTGGTGACAAGATGCCAAAGAGCAACACAAGAAGAGCCATGATTAAAGAATTTTCAGGACATAATCAAGAGTTGAAGGCAAAAATTCATGTTCTACTAAGAAGTTTCCTGTCAATATTAATAAAAAGTAGTTTGACAAAGAATTAGTGAGACTTGAGAAATGCAATATAATTATAAGGTAAATGATATAATTCTAATGTCACAACAATCATCTCGGCATTTGACAAGAACTAAAAAGAAATATTCACTGCCACCAAGAGTTTGTCACACGTAAAATTTTCAAGGACTAAAGTTGTAATCCATTCCTTAGTAGAGTTTCAGACTGAAACAATTTATTATCAGATAGTTGGAATACTATGTCAGATAACCTAATGACACACATGAGAAGTCGGGTGCAAAGGTTCGGGTGCTCTAAAGCACATTTATCACACAAGAAAATAAGATCAAAAATGAAATTTATGTTATGACATCATCAGCATATCAATGACAATCCAAGAACAAGCCTAGTAGAACAGGTCACATGTAAAACTAGAAGCCAGTTTATTATTAGTTTGTTATTCAGTTCATATGATAACTTCTATGTCATAAAGAGACCAATTTGGGCCAAAATTTTTGTATCCAATGTATTTAATGAAGCAAGGCTCAACATTGAAAGCCTATAAATACACGCTTCAGTGGCAATGTCCAGTTTTCTGGGCCCTTATTCTCTGGTATGGAAGACTCTTGTAACATTTTTATTTTTATTTTATTTTAAGTTTATAGATTTGAAGCTAGTATAGTTTAATTTTGTTAGTTTTCGAATTTTCTGGATTTGCAGTCAGATTAAAGTGCGCCTTGAGTCAGGTATTCTTTATAGTCCTCTTTTCATTTAATGTTTGAATTAATGATTTAAGGTTTGAGTTTATTTATTTCAATTTGTTTATATTTATGAATTTTCATGATCAATTAGCTTCACCATATAGAGTAAACCAGCTAAAAAGACTTCACTGGAAATGGTTTTTTTGATAATAGTCATTTTGGTTTTATAAGATAAAGAAAGCTAAATTAGAATTTTAATTATTTGATTTATTTTTTATAATTTTTAGACTTCCAAACCCGGGGTCCACACTCACCACAACTCAAGGAAACTACATGTTCATGTCAGAGACCGTATTACGTGCAAAACAATTACTGGGCTTCACATCATACAAAAAACATATTTATTACAAAAGAGTTTACTTACAATTGTATAAATTACAATTTATACAAAACTGGTCTTATGCCTGCATTCTACAAAATATATGAGAGGGCTATCTTTGGCTCTTTCTGCTTTCTAAACCTCCCACACCCATCCCAAAGGCTGTACCCAAAAAAAATAGGCCCACTGACAGCAGCGGTGCCTAGGTAATCTCTCTACTAGGTTACTTCCTCACTCCTGCAATGTACGGCACAACAACATTCAACACATAACATATCATCATATATTAATACCAAACTGACACATCATGTTATTTTACTATAATAATAACATAAATTACTCATACGGGTTAAGGCACAATCCTAAGTCCGATCTTGAATCGCTGTTAATGATCACACAAACATGTTATTTTCATGGCAATAACATAAATTAGCAACAAGCACCCACACAAAATAAACTGATCTTCTTCCAAAACACTAGATTTCTTAACTGGGGCCCAAAGTTTTGAATCAACCACCAATATCCAGCCTCAACAAATCCCTATCCACACACAACCTCAAGCAAAGAGAAGCAAGTGAGAAACCCCCACCTTCCTCGGAGTCTGCCTAAACTCCCCAACCGCACTACACGCAGCCCGACGCGGTGACCAACTTTGCCTCACAATGTGTCGAGCCGACAAATCCGATCGTCAGATCTTAGAGGAGCCCACTTTCTCCCCGGCAAAACCCATCCCCCACTCACTCACGCCCGTGTCCAGTGCCGCTAGCTAATGTGTGAAAACGGAGAAGATGATGTCCTTCCCTCAAAATTACAAGTTTGCCCCTCACTTCTTTGACTTTCTTTTTGCTTTTCTTTTTCCTTTTTCTCATTTCTCATCTCATTTCCTTTTCATTTTCTCCCCATTCTCTCCTCCTTTTTGGAGCATTAACCGTATGGGTCAAAGGAGGAAATTTCTCCTCCATTCCTCAAGCCAAATGTGTGGCTATCAAATTTCCATCTTTTTCTTTTAATTTCTTAATTTCTTATTATGACATCAACACTTACATACTTAACGCAGCCACGGATCCATTTCCCACACATACTAATCATGACATTCTTTCCATGACAAGTGTCACTTTCTTGGTATGTGGCATCCCATTTACATTTATCCGACACTCACGCGAAAACGTGAAATCTCGACCATCTCTAATCAACAAATTTGGGACGTGTAGCAGATTTCGCCCAGATCTATTCCAGAACCTGTGGGTCCGTTTTTCACATCCGAAGATCAGAAATTCTCCTGATTTTAATTCGAAATTACTACTTACCCTTAGGAACTGATTTTCCTGTCTCACACTACTTCAGTTTCATTATTGTATCGTACCCAATGTAAGGCATCATTCACTCGATTTCATGAGGCCCTTCAACAATGTAGGATGGAGAATCCTATGAGTGTAGAGCAGCTTCATTGTGGAGGTGTGACTAATACTATGGAACTAATGAAATTTGAATACCAAAATAGATCACCAACTTGCTTATGTTTGTGATAAACAATGGCGATTCATGAATCACCAGCAAGCCCTCTTTCTGATATGAACATGATTCTTATCCCTGTTAGTCGAAGATTCAATCAAGAGATAAATTTTTTACCAAAAGTGTGATTATGTGTCGACTCAACTCAGAATGCTTGCAAGATCCACCCATGGGGGTAAGACCTCAGTCCAAGATCCGAGTAGACAGCACTAAAGAAAACATTTCTAATTCTCTTAGAAGAGGGTTATATATTACAAGTAACCTGACAGGAATCACAAGATCCCGACATGTTCTCTGCACTCCACCCACCTGATTGGCGAATCCGAACCGTATCTCAATCATGTCCTCACTTTCATTTCCTAACCTAAATACAAAAAAAATTTTCAATACAATGTGAATATATTTCAGCACTAAATGAATTTCAACACTATCGTATACGTAAAATATACATTAAACATTTTTACAAACTAAATATTTTATTTTCAAGGCCCATCATTTTGGATAACTCACATTTGTATCATCATTTTACAAAATTTATCAAAGTCATCAAAAACATTTACAAAACATAACCGTAGTTTAACTTTCACAAGATACTTTATACAAAAACATTTCATGCATGCGTGTCTGGCTTCTAGCCACAGCAATTTTCATGATGAGGATAACTAATCACTCGCACGGTCCCGTCGGGTCGAGTCTAAGATATATATAGGTATATATGTATAAAAAGTATATGGCATATATGTGTACACTAGTGATCTTGTTCCACATTTTGGGCGCTCACGAATCGATATGCCACAATAGTATGTTTGTTAGAGCTCTTATTGGTATACCAATTTATCCTTAACTTCAAATTCTAAGTTCTTGTTCTTTTAAGGGCATTAAAATCATTGAATACAATTTACAATAGTATATATATATATATATATATATATATATATATATATATATATAATTTTATGCAAATATAACATTTTCACATTCTGATACGATTTTCTTATGCAAATTCGTTTCACAAGTAATTACTCTCAAATCACTTAAAACAAATCTTTTCAAACACAAATCAATATGCCCTTTCTTTCAATCATTTCCAAAAATTCAAATCATTTCGTAACTATTCAAATATTTTAGAAATAGAAGTTTGAGAACAAACCAAAAATGTCCTTTGATTCCAATCTTCGAATCGACTTTATCTTGAGCTTTCTCCTCGTCAGCCCCTATTCAAACACAATGACAACCATATATTAGTCGGTTATTCTAGGGGTTCTATTTTCAGTAGGAATTGGAATCATCTCATTTGGATAACCCAAACTCAAGTTACGGAATTTTAATGTCAAACTAGTCAATATGTCCAACTCCTTTGGATCACCCACACTATTTTTTCAATTTCACAGGTTTTAAATCCTATAGAGTGGTAATGGTTCATTCCTCATTTGAATCTATGGTTCCAAGGTTTCTTCTCTAATTGGAATCAATTTGGATCACCTAAACTCGATTACGGCATTTTAATGTGACTGGTGATAAGCCCGAGCCTTTGGATCACTTGCTTCATTTTTTTCGATTTCTAGGTCTTAACTCCATAAATTGGTAATGTTTCCTTCACTCATTTGAATATATGGTTCTATCTTTCTTCTCAGTGGAATCATCAATTTTGATTACAAAAACTCAAGTTATTGCATTTACATCTAGACTACTCTAATTTGCAGCAGAATCGCATAGCTCACTTTGGTTATGAGAACTTTGGGGTTGCAATTTAATTACACTTCCTTCAAGTAAATATTCCCCTCGAATTCTAGTTTGCCCAAAATTTTGAATCATTCAATTTGGATGAGTGAAACTCAACTTATGGCCAAAACACCACAACTACATCCAAAATAGAGCATACCCGTGAGCTACCCAAACTCACATTTAAGCCCATATTTGAGAGCCTTAGTGCTACAATTTTCCCCTGGTCCCTTCTATACAGTTTTAGCCCTATCTCTTATGGTTCTTTACCAATTAGAATCACTTCATTTTTATGATTATAACTTAACCTATAGCCGAAACAAGAACAGGGGTTTTGACAAAATTTTGACAGCATTTCATCTGAAAACCCAACATTTCCCTTTTACAAACATTCCTCAAAACCAATCCAAACCAACACCAATCAACAATACACTTCAAAACTCAACTCAACACAACCCCAAACTAATCTACAACCAATCAAAATCACCTTTACATAAGGTTAGGTTTTCCCCGAATCGAACCGCGAAAAAGATGTTAAGTTTAGTTTTTCACCTACCTTTAAGCTCTTCTTCTCTTTTCTTTCTTCTTCCTCCTTCTTGATCACTTCATCTCTTGTTTACATGGAGAATAAATCACCAACAATGGCTTCTTCTTCTTCTCTCTCAATCCGTGTCTCTCTTTCTCTCCAAACCAAAATGCACAAATGAGAGTTATGCCCTTTTACAAGACCAAATTTGGTCTTAAGTCAAAATTCTTCATAAGGCCTTGTTTGGCCTACTCACTAATTCTCATTTCTCATTATTCTCATTTTAAAGCTTCATTTCACATTCATTTTCATTTCATTTCATTTCATTTCATTCATATTTTTAACACTACACTCCTCATTTAGTTCTTGATCACTTCATCTCTTGTTTACATGGAGAATAAATCACCAACAATGGCTTCTTCTTCTTCTCTCTCAATCCGTGTCTCTCTTTCTCTCAGAGCAAAATGCACAAATGAGAGTTATGCCTTTACAAGACAGGTGGTCTTAAGTCAAAATTCTTCATAAGGCCTTGTTTGGCCTACTCAACTAATTCATTTCTCATTATTCTCATTTAAAGCTTCATTTCACATTCATTTTCATTTCATTTCATTTCATTCATATTTTTAACACTACACTCCTCATTTAGGACCCTTGAGTCCCCATTTGACATTTTTACTAAATTTATTTTGCTTCTTGTAAATTTTCTAGGTTGTATATTTTTTTTGTTCTTAGGATTTAAATTCCGAAAAAATTTCATTTACTTTATTTTATACCTTAAACATGTTTTGAAACTGTTAGGGTATTTTTAGGTCATTATAACTCTCCCCTCCTTAAGAAAATTTCATCCTCGAAATTACCTTCATTGAACAGTTAGGGGGTGTGGTCGCCGTATAACTTCTTATACCGCGTGACCACCGGTCTTGTGGTTTCTCCACAGCACTTTGACTAGTGGGATTCTCTTGTTCCGCAATTCTTTCACTTCTCGAGCCACGATCTCTACTAGCTCCTCTTCATACGTCAAATCTTGTCGAAGCTCAATCGTCTCTAAAGAGACTACATGCGATGGGTTTGATCTGTACCTCCTCAACATTAACACATGAAAAACATTATGGATCTTTTCCAACTCTGGAGGTAAGGCCAATCTGTATGCCATTGGACCCACTTTTTCAATCACTTCATATGGCCCAATGAATATATGGCCTAATGAACATATGACCCAATGAACATAGGAACCCGACTTGCCGCTTTCTCGAATCTCATTACACTTAACAGGAGATGCTGAAACACCTTCTTACAGATCTCATAATGAACATCCTTTCTTTTCATGTCGACATAAGACTTTTGTCTATCTATGGCCACTTTCAATCTTTCTCTAATCATTTTCACTTTTTCCTTGGTTTCTTGAATCAAATCGGGGCCAATTATCTTCTTCTCGCCTTTCGGTCAACAGTGGTGTTGCATTTCTTTCCGTAGAGAGCCTCGTAAGGCGCCATTCCAATACTCGACTGGAAGCTATTGTTATACACAAATTCAACCAGAGGAATGTGTCTATCCCAACTACCCTCATAGCCGATCCTGTGGCATCGGCATATCTTCCCGACACTTAGATCACTCTTTTCCAGATTGTCCATCCAAATGCGGGTGGAATGTTATCTTGAAATTCAATCAGTGCCCAAAGCCCCTAACACAATTTCCCAAAATGAATTGAACCTCGGATCTCTATCACGAAATGATGGATATTTGAATCCTATGTAGCGAACTATTTCCTTATGCACGACCACTGCCCGACACATTAAGTGAATAGTCGAGTTCTCAGCAGTAATTAGTGAGCGGCTTTGTCAATCGGTCTACCCGCGACCCCGAGCCAGGTCATGCTTTCTTCTTGTCAATGGTAACCTAACCACAAAATCCATGGTATTTTAGTCCCATTTCCACTCAGGTATTCTAATAGGCTGCAATAATCCCAAAGGAACTTGGTGCTCTGCCTTCACTTTTTAACACACCATACACTTGGTCACAAATTCTTATACATCTCTTTTCATTTGGTCCTGATGCGAAACCTTTAAATCTTGATACATCTTTGTGCTACCTGGATGCATAGAAAAAGATTCACTATGTGCCTCTTCTAGAATGGCTTTCTTCAATTCACTATCATTAGTTACACAAACCCGATCTTTATAATACAAGGATCCATCTTCCTTCACGGAAAACTCGGTTCCTTTTCCTTCTGCAATCTGACTCACAATGGCATAAATTTTCTCATCATTCTTTTGTGCCTCTAGCACTTGATTCAACAAATCCGGTCTAGCTATTAGCTACGCCGCACTATTTCATAGTCGATGCATCGATGATAAGTGAGCATTTTAATGATCGTAAGCGTTGCCACTTTACATTCAGCATACGCCTCATTGGCCTTTCCGGGGTGATAATCAATCATGCAATCATAATCTTTAATCAATTTCATCCATCTACGTTGTCTCAGGTTAAGCTCTTGTTATGAGGGCAAATACTTAAGACTCTGGTGATCGGTGTAGATGAAACACTTTTCCTCGTACAGATAATGTCTCCATATTTTCAATGCAAATACAATAGCGGCCAATTCCATATCATGCGTAGGGTAATTCTTTTCATGAGGCTTCAACTTCCTTGAAGCATAAGCTACCACTTTACCCTCTTGCATAAGGACGCATCCAAGTCCATTTAACGATGCATCGCTAAAATCACATATTCCTTACCGTAGGTCGAATTTGAAATGAAGCAAGTTGCCTCGGTTAAGAATGCTTTCAACTTTTCAAAACTGGCTTGACACTTTTCACTCCATTCGAATTTCACATTCTTTTGGAGCAATCTCGTCATAGGGGTCGTAGTCATCGAAAACCCCTTAACGAACCTTTTGTAGTAACTTGCCAATCCATGGAAACTACGCACCTATGTGACATTTCTCGGTGGTTTCCATTCAATAATCACCTCTACCTTCTTTGGATCCACTTGAATTCCTTCTTTTGATACAATGTGTACAAGGAAAAACACTTATCTCAACCAAAATTCACATTTGCTCAATTTTGCATATAACCTTTCCTTTATCAAGGTTTCTAGCACTACCCGAAGGTGCGTATCATGATTTTCCCGATCCTTTGAATACCGCAAAGGATATCGTGCATAAACACCACGGCCGTAGTCTACATACGGTAGGAAAACATGGTCATTAAGTCCATGAAAGTCGTTGGATCATTTGTCAACCTAAACGACATTACAAGGAACTCGTAATGTTCATACCGCGTTTTGAATGTCGTCTTATGCACATCTGTATCCTTAATCCCCAATTGATGATACCTAGATCGTAAGTCAATCTTCGAAAAGACACTTGCACCTTTCAATTAGTCGAACAAGTCATCAATCTTGGAGTAGCAGATGTTGTTCTTCCTTTGTCATCTTATTCGATTGCCTATAAGCAGCACATAGTAAAGTGTACCATCTTCTTCACCGACCAGAGGACACTTCCACAGCATTTGGTGATACACTTTCGAGAAAAATAAATCCTTTCAACAATTCTTTGCAAATGGCTTCAATTCTTTTGACTCCGGTGAGCCATTCTACTCTGAGTGTAATGGATGCGGTGGCACCTTTGAACAAAGTCGATTGCAAACTCAATCTCTCTCTGTGGAGGCAATCCTGGCAACTCCTTTGGAAATACGTCCTGATAATCACAAACTGTAGGGATGTCTAATAGGCTAGACTATGCCATTTTTGTATTTATCACATACGCCAAGTAGGCTTCACACCCCTTTCAAACCATTGTTCTAGCAGTAGTGGCAGATATCACATTAGAGAGGGGGTTTGACCTCTCACAGATAGAAGTCACTTCCTCGCCCTCGAGTGTCACTTAAAGTCACTCTCTTCATTCTCGATCAACTACCACTTGAGTGTCAGGACCTTAATCCATCCCCCGATATCACATCAAACACTCTAAATGACAACTCGATCAAATCTCCAGGAAATTCATACTCTCGTATTCTGATGGGGCAATCTCTATAAACTCTATTCACAATGACACTATTCCCAAGTGGATTTGCCACCAAAATATCATACTCGGTTTCACTATTCGATAGACTACCCAAACTCAGAATGGAAGTGCAAACATAAGAATGGGTTGAACCTTGATCAATCAATGCATATATAGTAGTCTTAAAGACAAAAAATTTATCAATTATCACATCCGATGCATCTTTGTCTTCCGCTTTCGCACCATTGCATATGCCTAAGCGAACACGGGCGTCCACATCTACACATGAGTACGTAATACCGCTTGTCTCGGCGCAATCGGTGATGAAACACTCTTGTTGTCCTTGTTGCTCTTTTGTAGTGCTGAAATTGTACCCCTAGTTTGGGGTGATGTGAAGGAACGAGCTGTAGGACAATCTTTTATCTTGTGCTCATTGGATCCACAAGCCAAACAAGCACTTGTTAGTCTCCAAAAATCTCCTTTATGTCTCCTCCCACAATGTGTGCAAAAAGAAGAAACTAGTAACCAGGCGTGGTCTTGGGAAGAATAGTCTTACTACCGTGGCACAGGCTAATCCTTGAGCTATAGGAGGATTAGAACCCTGTGGTCCTCTGAATTTCTTACTCACAGTGATGATAAGAACTTTCATTGGCGAGGTTTTCTTACTTGTCTACTTTCTTTTCTTTCATACTCTTCCTTTTTCACTCTTTCTACATTCAAGGCACATGTCACAATCTTAGAAAAGTCATCATGGAAAAATCCTGTGTCATGGGCCGAATATAATCATTTAGGCCATCTTCAAACTTACGGCACTTCCCTTCTTCAGTAACTAGCATTTCGGGAGCATACTTTCCCAACCGGGTGAATTCCCTCGATATTCTGTCACACTCATTTGTCTTTGCTTTAGATTATGAAACTCTCATCTCATATTGCTCAGATAAATGCGACCCACATATTGCTTCCTGAATTCTATCAGGAAGAACTCCCATGTAATACCCTCCGGTGGTGTAATTCTGCTAGTCATGGAAAGCCACCAGCGATAAGCCTCGGCATCTGTAGTAAAGAAATTAAGCACCTCTAAGTTTCTCCTACGGTGTATGCGATGCATTTCTCACGATATTCTTTCAGTTCTTTCACAATAATTTTCCGCCATGGAAGGCTCATCATCTTTCTCCCGAGGAAATCCATGGGTCGATATTTTGTCATTCTACATGGGCGGCCGCTAAAGACGATTGCAGGCGATTGTGTTGCTCTTTGCAGTGCCTGAGATATCTACTGTAGGATATCCATAGCACATCTTGTCGTTTGACTTTGGTCGTTCATCGATGGAGCATGGGATGGTTGCCCACCATCCACACTAGCAAGACTATTTGGGCGACTTCTTGAGTCACCTCCGACCCTATGGGGTCTTGAACTATCCATTGCTTACCTATTAAGATCAACAAGATCCGCATCAGAGTCACGTCATCCTTTATATGCAAATGCAATGCGTAATATAAACAATTTTCAAAATCATTTACAAACGATTTCAAAATCATTTTTTTTAAACCATTTTCAAAAATCATTTAAAGAACCGCCTAAACTATGGCTCTTATACCACTTAAGTGTAGATCAGATCACGCCTAAATGCAGGCAGGTGGCGGATCCGAACCAAATCTGGGGGAACGCGGTCCTCACTTTCATTTCCAATCAAAATACAAAAAAAAAAAAAAATTCAATACAAATGTGAATACATTTTCAATACCAAACGCATTTCAAATACTCATTGGATATACCTAAAAATATACATTAAACATTTTTGTGGAAACTAAACATTTTGCAGAAGGCCCATCATTTTGAGATAACTCCCACATTTGTACCATCATTTATAAAATTTATCAGAGTTTTCAATATCAAAAACATTTACAAAATAGAATCAGAGTTTAACTTTCACAAGATACTTTGCTCTGAGGATTAATCAATTTCTAATGCATTCGTGTTCGCGAGTTTTAATTCTCCTCACGAATGGATTTGGCGTTGCTTTATTAGCATGCGAGTCTTCACTCTTGTACATATTCACTCGGTACCTGCGCGTTGATAAAAACAACACACTAAGCATTTTCATGCTTAGTGGTTCTATTTAATTCTATTCGCTTTTCATTTCATTTTAAATCGAAACATGCAATATTTATAAAACAATGCTTTGGTACAATTTTCAATGACCAATGCAGTACAATACGTATCTATATATTTATTTAATCGTCAATTACAATTCATTGGTCATCTCAAGCTATGCATTTTCATAGGCAGAAAGAAAAAAAAATCATTCAAAGTAAAAATCGTGCACTTTTCAATCTCATTATCATTTTACTCTTATCGAATTTAACATATGTTTTCGGTGCACAGGATAATGAATCACCGGCACAGTCCCGCTAGGTTGCAGGCCAGTATATATATATATACTCGGTTGGTGTACACTACCGATACTGTCCCACTAGGTTACGAATCGATATGCCACAATAGTACATTTGTTCGACTCTTATTAGTATACCAATTTATCCTTAACTCGAATTCTAACGGTTAACATTTTTTTAGGGGCATTAAAATCATTCAATACAATTTACAATAGTATATTTATACATTTTTATGCAAATAGAACTTTTTCACATTCATGCAATTTTCTTATGCAAGTCGTTTCTAGCCCGATTGTCTCAAATCACTTAAAACAAATCATTTCAAACAAAATCAATATGCACTTTCTTTGATCATTTCCAAAATTCAAATCATTTCATAATTATTCAAATATTTTAGAAATAGAGAGACAGTTTGAGAACAAACCAAAAATTGTCGCTTTGATTCCAATCTTCGGAATCTCGATTTCAATGCGGGCTTTCCTCCTCGTCAACCCCTATTCGAATACAATGAAAATCACATATTATCCGGTTATTCTAGGGGTTGTATTTTCAGTAGGAATTGGAATCATCTCATTTGGATAACTCAAACTCAAGTTACGACATTTTAATGCCAAACTAGTCGATATGCCCAGCTCACTGGATCACCCACTGTTTTATTTATTTATTTCTGGTGTCTTAACTCCATAAATTGATCATTTTTCCTTCACTTATTTTAAGCTATGGTTCTAAGGTTTCTTCTACAATTGGAACCATCCAATTTGGATCACCCAAACTCAAGTTACGACATTTTAATGCAAAACTAGTCGATATGTCCAATGCACTGGATCACCACTATTTTTTTCGATTTCTAGGGTCTTAACTCCATAAATTGGTAATGGTTCCTTCACTAATTTGAATCTATGGTTCTAAGGTTTCTTCTCCAATTGGAATCATCCAATTTGGATCACCAAAACTCAAGTTATTGCATTTTACATCTAGACTACTCTAATTTGCAACACATAATCTTCACATAGCTTCACTTTGATAGATTTATGAGCACTTTGGGGTTACAATTTAATTACACTTCCTTCAATTAAATATTTCCCTAGAATTCTAGTTTAATCATAATTTTGAATCAGTCGATTGGATAGGCTTCGACTTATGGCGAACACCATGACTACCCAAAATAGAGCATACCCGTGAGCTACCCAAACTCACCTTTAGGCCCATATTCGGGAGCCTTAGTGATACAATGTGCTCTTGGTCCCTTCAATACATTTGTAGCCCTATCTCTTATGGTTCTTTACCAATTTAAATCACTTTATTTGGATGATTATAACTTAACCTATAGCCAAAACAAGAATAGGGGTTTTGGCAAAATTTTGACAACATTTCCTTTGAAAACCCAACATTTCCCTTTTACAAACATTCCTCAAAACCAATCCAAACCAACACCAATCAAAAATACACTTCAAAACTCAACCCAACACAACCCCAAAACTAATCTACAACCAATCAAAATCATCTTTGCATAAGGTTAGGTCTTTCCTAAATCAAACACAAGAAAAAAAGGTTAAGTTTAGTTTTCTTACCTTTAAGCTCTTCTTACTCTTTTCTTTCTTAACTTCCTCCTTTTTGATCACTTCATCTCTTGTTTACATGGAGAAGAAATCACCAACAATGGCTTCTCCTTCTTCTCTCTCAATCCATTTCTCTCTTTCTCTTCAAACCATAAATGCACAAATGAGAGTTATGCCCATTTACAAGACCAAATTTGGTCTTAAGTCAAAATTCTTCATAAGGCCTTGTTTGGCCTACTCACTAATTCCCATTTCTCATTATTCTCATTTTAAAGCTTTATTTCACATTCATTTCATTTCATTCATATTTTTAACACTACAGTCCTCATTTAGGACCCTTGAGTCCCCATTTGACATTTTTACTAAATTTATTTGGCTTCTTGTAAATTTTCCTAGATGTATATTTTTTTTGTTCTTAGGATTTAAATTCCGAAAAAAATTTCATTTACTTTATTTTATACCTTAAACATGTTCTGAAACTATTAGGGTATTTTTAAGTCTTTACAATCATGTATCATAAATGAATATGAACCTTTAATCAGTGAAAAGTATTGTTAAGGGAGAAATCCAAACCATACTACCTTTCCTTTTTTTTTAAAAAGTTAAACTCAATTTCCAATTGATGGCTGAGCTATAGTGAAATAGTGCAAACGTGATTATTATTAATTGATCCAAGTCCAATTTTGCCTCACTCTGTGAATCCTCAACCCCAATTTTATTAAACTTTACTTTTGCACATTTAAGATTTCAGTCTAAGACTACATTTTAGTCTTCTTATCATCATATTAGTGGAGTTCAAATAGCAATGATCTTGAGTAGTTGGGGTAATTAGTCTTTTGATTTATCATCTATCTTTGTGGGAATTATATTTGGACTTTAAATATCCACTTTTATTACTTATCACGACCTGTGTGCACTTGCGAGTGATTGAGACCCTGCGCTGGGTACAAATAGGTCATCTTATAAGAAAACAATTCCATCTTTTCATACATATGAAAAATGGTCTCAACAAGTTATTGCCATTGTTGCCTGGGATTAGATAATAGTCCTTTGGTAGTAGTGTCATAAATTTGCATATATCATTTGGTCTCTATCAATACCCCACTTTCATTAAGATGGCTTCCATTGCTAGTTATTAGGAGTTTCTGGTCATCACAACCGCCTCCTTACATTTTGGGTTCTCCAGTACTTACCCGGACCCTTCTTCGGTATTTTCCCGGACCCTACCCTTCTCCGATCTTACCTAGACCCTTCTCTGGTACTCGCCCAAACCCTTCTCGATCTTCGCCCGGACCCTTCTCGTGCTCGCACGGACCCTTCTCGATGCTCACCCGGACCCTTCTCGGTACTCACGGACCACTTCTCATTACTCACGGACCCTTCTACGGTACTCGCGATTCTCTTCTTTAGTACTTACCGGACCCATGCCGGTAGTTGCGGACCATACCCGGTACTTTACTAAGGCTCTACCCTTCTCCGTTACATACACGAACCCTTCTTCGGCCCTTGCCTGAACCCTTCTCCAGTACTTGCCTGGACTCTACTCTTCTCCCGTGCCACCGGGCCGCCTGTGATACCACTGTTTAGCTTTATCAGTTTTTCAACCTCGCGTGAAATCACCTATGGTTTGGTTCTACATTCCAGTCCATTTAAATTGTGATCATGGTCAAATCCTTGGTCTACTTTGCTACAAGATAGAAATGAGGTCTTCATAAAGTTTCAATTTAGATTGAGTTCATCATGAACACATTCAGAGTCGGGCGCCAGAGCTTTGCTTTGGTCATATCTCTCCTTCATACGGACTAAATCATAGTTTCTTTTGTTGGGTTCCTTACTCTTTGGGGAATATTCTAACAAAATTTGAAGAATTTTATCCAACCAGCTTGACCACCATTTGGGGCAGAGCCTAATAAGTTTAACGGATTCGATTGAAGTTCATTATGGGAGCACATTCCAATTCAAAGCGCCCGGGCTTGTTTTGGTCATATCTTCCTCACCCGGACTTAGAATTAGGCACCGTTTCTTTTATTGGATTCCTTACTCTTTAAGGAACATGCTGACAAAATTTGATTTTTTTTCTTAACTGGCTCAACCAGTTGGGAACCGGATCAGCTAGTTCATCAAGTTTTTCAAGGGAGTTTGATTTTGGTATAATTGGAGCTCATAACCTTTGTGGTTCAAGCTTATTCACTCCAGATCAGTCATAAGATGCAGTTTAAGGTCGATTTTGGGCAATTTGTGGGTTTCTTGCAACCCACATTGAGTCCATATGGATTCTTGGTGGTTAAGCAAGGGAGGTTAATATGGGCAACTGGCTCACCTCGTGAAAAGAAGGAGTGCTGGGGTGAGTGATTCCAAGGCGATGGAGGATTACGAGGTTGAGTCAAGAAAATTGAGGGCCAGCTGATATAGAGGTGGAGATAAATATAAAAGGAGGGACTTTTCATTTCAAGAAAGAGGAGAGAAAAAGAAGAAAAAATGAGGAGAGGAGAGGAAGAAAGAAAAAAAAGAAGGATAGATTCTCTATATTTGGGGTTTGAGTGGTCCCTCTCATTTTGAAGGGAGTTCCTATAGTTTTGAAGAGGTGATGCCTAGTTTTTGGTGGGTGAAGAAGACTAGGGTAGTCGTGTATCCTATAGGTATGAATGTTGTATGCCTCTCCCACTTTTTTTTAGATAGCGCTTGTCTTTGCCTCTCTTTGTTTGTGCCATATCTATCCGCATGGCTATCTTTTGATATTTGTTTGCTGGGCATGGAAATGGGTGTAATCTTGGCAGATGTTAAAGGCATTGATGCAGCGGGTCATGCCCTAGATTGAATTCGATCAGGGATAAGACCAACCAGCCAGATTCATGGGTGTTGAGTTCACTATTATCATTGGTTTTGATTTTGGATGGAGGTCATGTTTAGCCTCCTTGTTAGCTAAAGGAGAGAACTCTATAGGCTTTCCAATTTGGAGTTTAAACTCCATTTTGTAGCTCATTGGTTGGAGTAGCCCATTTTCCTGAATCTTTGGATTCCATGGCATTCATTTTAATAGGATGGGGTGGCATGTTTGCAACCTTGTTTTAGAGCACTTTGCCTTGCTTAGGTTGGTTCTCAATCATCTGGACTTAGAATCATGCACCATTTATTTTGTTAGATTCCTTACTCTTTGAGGAATTTTCTGACAAAATTTGAGATTTTTTTCTCTACCGTCTCAACCAATTAGGAATTGGATTAGCCAATTTGTCAGGTTTTTTTTAGGGGTAGTAGCTTGAGCACTTTGCCTTATTTTGATCGATTCTCACTCATCTTGATTCGGAATCATGCACCATTTTTTTGTTTGATTCCTTACTCTATAAGGCATTTTCTAGAATAATTTTAGAATTTCCTCATCCAACTCTATCGGTTGGAAACCGGCTCAACCAGTTCATTGGGTTTTTCATAGGCAATCTGATTTCAGCATAATTGGAGCCCATAACCTTTGTGGTTTAATCTTATTCACTCCATATCAGTGTAGATCTATGCTTAGGGTCTGAAATAGGTTTTGGTTCGAGTTAATATGGACCCATTTTGGATTCATGAGAATTATGGGCTACGTGGGTGAAAGGGGGTTAGAGAGCATTAGTGATTGAGAGTCAATGTATGACTTCTCATGGTTTCCCTTGCTTTTAACATTTGATTTGAGGATTGTTGGCATGTTGGAAATCTGTGACTAACCTGTTCCCTTAGAAACATGGCTAGGGACCATAAGTATATGCCTTCCAATGCAATTTGTTGATATTAAATGTATGTTGGATGCCAACTGATTTGTGTGGGCCTGCCTCTGTACTTAGCTAAAGTCAAAGGCGATCTTGACCCATGGTCAGCCATTCCCAATTCATTATTAGAGGCGAGTTTGGACACAGAGAGGGAATTTTCACCTTGTAGGAGAGTACCTTCCCAGATGCGGTAACACGATTGCGAACCAAATCTAGTTTCGTGGACCATTTTTTCGAAACCTAGAGTCATTTGGAGTTTTTCTTTTTCTTATTTAATTTTTCCCCATTTCAAAATTAAAAAAAATAAAAATTAAGTGGTGACTCCAAAAACCAAACCGTTCCTCACAGGGGACAGATTTTCTAAAACTCGAAAAAAAAAAATTGACACTAGCGAGACGTACGGTAATTGATTAGTTGAGGTTCACAAATTTGAGACTCAGTTAAGGGAAACCCCAGTATGCCAGTGATCTCCACGTGCATTGTGTCCTGCCGCGGTTGTGGATAATACCCAGGCCCATATCGATAGGATTGAGCAGAGAATGAGATCATTACATGTTTCTCATGGAGTCATGGATTAGGATGGATATGATGATTTCCCTGTTGTCGCTTTGTTGGAGTTCGCATCATAGGATATTAAAGTACACGAGTTAGATTGCCTCGTATTCATTTACAATTTATCTGATGTTGTCATGCCTGACACAAATTAAATGAGCCACAGAGATGATTATATTTGTTTCACATACCATCACTCAGTGGTGCTGAAGCGATGTGATTGCGTCACTAGACCCCTCGATGTGGATATGGACAAATTGCTAAGAGTTCCTCGAACAGTACTCACGCACTATAAGTGGGTGTCCCAAACAGAGTTAGATGCCTGGGCGAAGCTAAAGCAGATCAATCTTATCAGTGTCACCCCGGTTGGAGGAAAGATAGCCACAATTATTTATAGACCTTCAGATAGGGATCAGATCTGTATGATTAAGCGAAGTCTTCAACCCCGCTTTGCTAGACATCTCATATGGTTTTCTCAAACAGATTTTGGCTCACTAGTGCAAGCCCTCTATGGCATTGAGGAGGGTATATCTAATGGATTGTGGGAAGACTCTTTCTCTTCATACTCAAAAATGAAAATCTGAGGTCTTCATTATAATCAGAAATGTTAAATGCCATTGGTATGGTGGACACAGTCTCCCACATCGCCCTCCAGGCTGAGACAATTTTCAGATACTCCTTATCAGATTATACAACGTGATCAGTACAAACCAGTTACTCCCACTAGGCCAATAAGGCATGCTTATTTGTACTTGCCACCACTGCCAGTATATGCTATGCAGGCAACCCAACGGCCACCTATGCAATTCCATCACTAGTATAGAACCCCACCTTCATCTAGATTGTTTAGACAACTCTAGAAGCCAAAACAGCAGCTTTTTGATTGGTGGAGGGGAATTTAGTGCCCATTACTTACCCTAGACCTACTATAGCCAACCCGTAAGGTTCAGGGATCAGTCACTGATATGCCTACCACCCACCAGACGAGGTCATAACACAGCGATTAAATGACATTGGGGCATACTATTAGAGTTGAGTCAGATAGGTTGTTGGATTTGGACACCCGGTGTATTTCACAGGACCTTGCCCTACTAAATTGCTGATTGTACCTTACCTAAGGGGATCCATTTTGATTGCCACATAAGGGTGGGAATATTTATGATGGGATGGGATGGAGACATAGTGATTAGTTTGTCGCGAGAGGCCCCATATCTGTTGGATGCACCTTGGCGATGGAATCCACTAAGCCATTCGGGTTGACCACTGAATGAGATTACAAATATGCTTAGTAGTACTAGTATATTAAATTGCCCTTTTGCACCCTTCTATTTTGTTCTCATAGAATTGTAGGTCCATACGCAAGATGTTGAGATGATTGCAAGGGTGGGAAAGTAGCCTAGCCTCCACCCATTAACAGGCCATTTGCTGGTACAACTACTGAGGAGGAGGTTCATAAAGAGGATGATGAGATTTTTCGCCCGGTTGCGCCTTGCCAGGCTCGCATATATGTTGGAGTCTCTTGGCGTGTCTGTACACATAGAGATGCCGCTGGTAGGCCTTTGGGTCAGGGTTGATCTTGCTTGTCACACCCCTGACCCAGCCTGGGCGGATGAAGAGATCTTGAAACTATATTGGGACTCTTTACCTGCTTTTTCAGACATTGGTGGGTCAAAGTCTTATAATTGAATCAAAATATCATATACAAAGATACAAAAATAAAACTACCACCGTAGTGGTGTTTACCATGTCAATACATCTGATTTTGAAGTCCGTTTACATACATATACAAAAGCGTACATTTACATTTTACACACATAATGGAGGCGCGAAACCTCATGATGGACTCCTACTGGTTGTTAGCTGCGGTATACGGAAGATCGTGGGCGTCCTCATCTATACCTACACGGAAGAAAAAGCGGGTGTGCTAAACAACGCTGAGTAGAGTATATGACTTATATACGTATACCACGTGCACTAATACTCATTGCTCGTAATCATATAACGTAGCAGATATCTGATACTTGAGATATCAAAAAATTTCATGAATTCTAATAACAAACTTATACACATGCAATCACGATAACAAACTTATACTTGTTCGGATCTCGAAATTAGGAGTTATAGAACTTGTACTTATCTGGAGAATGCAGTGGGTAGTGTGAAAGCTTATACTTATACAAAGGTGCCGTAGGTACTACGGAATTATGCTTATGCGAGGTACCCATAGGTACTAGAAGCTTATACTTGTACGGAGGTGCGAGTAGGTACATTCGGACGAATGATGTACATTACTTTACTTATTCATTATTCTAGAGCTCTTATCATATAATTGTTTGACTCACCAGACAAGTAATAAGAAATGAGTAGGACCTGACACAATAAATGCTTAGGAAAGTGCAGTGCGTCTTGGTGTCGTAGCCTGACGGGAGTGCGGGCACTCGCGAGTCGTCGAGGGCTAATCAGCGAGTACCGAAGTACTAACTATGCCAAAGCACAGTCAGAGAGTGTCGTCGCACTAATCGAGTACCCGAAATACTATGCGTACTCCACGTAACAAGGTGTCGTGTCATTTCAATATCAGTCTTATTTGAGTCCTAATTATAATATTCGGGAACTTACTATATTATCCTTAGGGCATTAAGTTTTGCCAATATCAAATTCAATTCACCGGGGCGAATGCAGGGTGTAGTTTTCACTTAGTTTTCATTCTTAGCTGAGACCAATTTAGTCATTTATTAGGGTTCCTCTCTTTGCTCGATTATGCAATTTGGGGAACCTTTAACAATGCAGTACAAAAATCGAAATTTCTTTGGAAGCATCGAAATTAGTACCACTTTAGTCGGTACAGGTACCAACCTTTACGGTAAATGGAGTGCAGGGTACCCACTTTGCCCTCTGTCTAATGAATTTTCGGTACCACCCTTTTTAGTGCGATACAGATGCAGTTCTACCTAAAATGATTACCATCTCACCCTCCTTTTCTTTGTGGCATCTGATTCCATCACACATCAAGGCAACATGGAATCCACCCAAACAACTCCAAGTGGTTTATGGCTTCAAACATAAACACAAGAGGAAGTGAAGTTCACAACTCCCGAACAATGTTCATCATTTAGAATCAAATAACCACCATGATTCTCCCACAAATCCAGAATCTCTCTTCCAAACTTATCTATACATGATACGCAAGTTCCAGCTGTAACTTCCTGAAGCACATGTAATGGTGGGTTAGAACTTCTCATGAAACTACTAGACAAAGAGAGAACTAGACTGAAATCCGAGAATCCATAAAAAGATTTCCACAAATCCACTCTGAGCCATTAATTCATACCTAAAATTCTCTTCTCCTTCTTCTTTTTCCTCTTCTTCTTCGGTTCTCCTCTCTTCATTAGAAATATAGCACTCATTCTCAAATTTGTGATTTTGAAATGTAGACCGATGAGTCCCATCACTATTGATTTTACTTTTCTTTTCCTCACAAAATTCTGATTTGGTCCTCCCGAACTCCATTCTATTTGCTTCACAGCTTATGTCATTTCTATAATAGCATATCATCTTCTTATGTCTGACTTTTTGTGTCGTTTTGACAAAATACAAATTTACCCTTGTTTATTTAATTGTTTCTCGGTTTTCCACGTTTTGAATTTAAATTCTGAAAATACAAATTATACCTACAAAATACCACTAAACATCTAACAAAGAAAAGCGACTGAGAACATATTTCGAGACATTATCTTTGCTACCACCCTAGAGGGCTTATTCACATTTGGCGGGTTTGTTAGAGCTTCATGTGTTTACGATGCTGACTTGCCACCATAGGGTTGAAAATCATGTTAGTCCTTTATAAATAATAATATTGCGTATTAAATTTCTGAAATAAGTGATCCTTACATTGGACAACGACTCTACCCTGAATGTCTACCTTTTGGTTATAGCCATAGCCCTTAGATTTTCTCTAACTGATTTTGGGCCTTCTACACAAACTATTAAAGCTTATGATGGGACACAAAGATCCATTATGGGTACAACGCTACCGCGTATTATGATTGGGCGGTCAGATATTCCATACTATTTTAGGTTCCTAAGGATCAGTCATCCTTCAACTTTGCTTCTTGATAGTGCCAGATCCATGAGTTGGAGCTATACCATCTTGCTCATCAAAAGTTGGGATTCATACATGAGGACATATACATCTGATCTTAGAGATGTCATCACTTCTTTTGAGCCAGTACTACAGATTAGCCATAGTGAGGATGACTTACATTTGGCCAAGGTTCCGTTTGAGTAAGGAGTTCGAGTTGTATTTGGGGATGACAGAGACATAGTGCCGATCGCCATTTGACCCGGCTACGCGGCTTTGGTGCTTGCTGGTGAGGCGTATCGTATCTGCCTTGCGTAGGATTGGGTTGCCACCCGATAGGGGCGCATTGGGTTTCTTTTCACAATTGACCACGGGCGCACCCTCACGGTTAGTTACATTTCTATAGGAAGATACATGGCACATGACACAATTGTCTCGAGGGATAAAGGGCCCACATGTTGAGCATTCCGTTTGATTGTCCCTCCGCATACCTTGCGTAGACTGTTTATCAAAGATTGAAATGCACACTGCATGAGGCGGGATTGTTCACATTCTAGTATCAATTGGGATTCAGGACATCGGCAAACTGGGACGGATGCATTTGTTACCATGATTCTTGAGGCGTCGATGCCATCATAGTTCTTTTTCAATCTTAGGACTAGAATGACATATTTTTCTATGTGCTTCTGAGAGATTCATTAACTATGATATGCTCATATATCTAGAAGATGGTACCGATGATGTGACTCTTTATGATGTTTGCGAGATGGGATGTATATGAGTGGGTAAGTAGTTCGTATTCTTGAGTGTAGCTCATGGGCCTCGATACCTTTGAGCTAGTTCGGGTTCTTTACTTAAGTCTGATGGAGTGACTTTTTATGTTGCTCGCACTGATGAGATGGATATGATGGGTATTGGCCGTATTCTTGATACAGTTCTAAGCGAGCCTCATTCTGCTTTAGATTTGTTTGAAGTTTCTATGCTTAAGTTGGATGTTGATGGTTCTGTTTCTGGTGTTGTTGCTTTTGACTTTACTTCTTTTGAGGGAGCGTTTGACTCATGTTTGACCCATCTTATTTTGATATATGCAGGTTTGTCACCGCTATGATATTATGTTTTATTGAATGACAATAATGTTATAAAAAGCGTTTTGAGTATTCACTATGTCATTACGATTTTATTGATTTTCGCCGATACCCTTGACGCGATACATGATATTGATGATGTGGGAGGCTGAGGATGACCAGCGACGGTCGGTCGAAGATATGATTATGATTTAGAAGAAAAGAAAGTTACGCCTATTTCTTGTACAACATAAAGACAATAGATTTGAGACCACGATCAACCCGAAGCTATGCTCGGCGCTGTATCTCCACGATGAGAAACGGACTAATTGATTTGCTTATATCATACCTAGAAGTGTTTGCATCAGTCATATGAGGATATGCAGCCTTCGGCCCTCTATAGTCGACATCACCCATTCGCCCAGTATGCTATCACGGGTTCAGCGAGAAGTTGAAGGTTTCATCTCGATGAGAGTCTACGAGTGAAGGAAAAGGATTTAGAAGCAACTCGATTAGATTATTATCGGTGATGGCGTAATCACAGGTGGTTGGCTAATGTCTCATCCACTGTTCCTAAAAGGACTACAAGGTCGGGGTTTTGTGTCAGCTTTAGAAATCTTAACAAAGCCAGTTCTAAGGATGATTTTCCCCTCCCACACATTGATATGTTGGTTGATAGAACTACAGAGCATTCGATGTTATCCTTCTTGGATGGTTTTTCTGGTCATAATTAGATTTTGATGGCCTTTGAAAGGAGAAGTATGGAGAAAGCGTCTTTCATCAGGTTGGGTACTAATTGCTCTGAGTCATCTTATTTAGGTTGAAGAATGAAAGAGCCATTTATTAGAGAGCTGCCACCACTTTGTTCCATGATATGATACACAAATATGTTGAGGTATATGTGGATGACATGATAGTGAAATCCCGAGATAGAGTAGGTCACCTGGCAACCTTATAGAGATTCTTTGAAGATCGAAGCGATTCGAGATTGAATTAGATCCCAAAGAAATGCACCTTTGGGTAACTTCTGGGAAATTGCTGGGTCACATTGTTAGCGAGTGCGGTATAAAGGTTAATCCAGAGAAGATCAGGGCCATACTTGACATGCTAGCTCGAGGGCGAGAAAAGAGATCGGGGCTTTCTAGGTAGATTCTGATGCATCAGTTGTTTTTCATTGCTAAGATTAATGGACACTATGTGAGCCTATCTTTCATCTTCTGAGGAAGAATCAGCCTACAATTTGGAATGATGATTGCCAACTCGCTTTTGAGAAAATTAAAGAATGTCTCCTTTCTTCTCTAATGTTAGTGCCTCCCACACCAGGACACCCTCTCCTTCTATACTTGTCAGTTTCAGACATGGCTTTAGGATGCAAGTTAGCTCAGCTTGATGATTTGGGGAAGAAGCAAGTCATCTATTATTTGAGTAAGAAGATGATGGAGTATGAGTGCAAATACATTATGATTGAGCAACTCTATTTGGCATTGGTTTGGGCCACCAGGAGACTTAGGCACTATGTGACAAAATATTCCATACTCTTAGTCTCACGATTGGACCCTTTGAAGTGTCTGTTTGACAAGCCTGTTCTGACCGGTGGTCTTATACAATTTGTGACAAAAGTCGGGAATCGAAAGAATTTAAAAATCAATATTCTGAAAAAAGAAAGAAATCTAACTTGGACATTTTTCTTTGTTTTACAAATATTTCAGAAAATCAACAAAAACAATTTTAACAGTAGTGGCTGAAAAAGCTACTAATCTTTTTGGAAGCTTAATGAATATACAATTTTTGTTATCACTGGCTCTATTTGATCTCAGTGTGTTTCCATTTTCAGGAAAATATTAAATGCATAGAAAATCGACGAGAAGCTGCTTTGCCTCTGAATCACAAATTGAAAGAACCTGAAAAAATCTAAGAAAACTGCAAGTCGCGAATAGAAGTATAGCTAATCAAAATAGAAAGATTACGAGACTATTTCCAGAAGAAGAAAAAGCGAGGAGAGACCATAGGCCTAACACAATGGAGGAGGAATTTTGGGAGCCATCATCCAGAAGAATACTGGCTGTGAGACAACTGTGGAAGCAAGCGCTTTGAGTTGAAGCAAACTTTAATTACAATGGTGCAGCAACACTAGTTCACAGGACACCCTTCAGAAGATCCAAATGAGCACTTGGGGAGATTTATGAGGATGGAAAACACTGTGAAATTGAATGGAGTAAGACCTGATGTAATCATGCTTCAACTCTTCCCATTCTCATTGAGAGATGTAGCAGCCATATGGTTTGACTCACTGCTAGTGGGATCGGTAAATACTTGGGAAGAACTAGTGGAGGCATTCATGAGCAAATTTTTCCCTCCAACTCTCACCGCTAAGAGAAGAGGAGAAATCATTGTCTTCAAGCAAGGGGAGGATGAGAGTCTCTACACAACATGGGAGAGGTTCAAAAGACTACTGAAGAGGAGCCTTATGCATGGGATAGATCTGACAACTCAGATGGACATTTTCTACCATGCCGTAGATTATACCTCCCGATGGCATAATTGATCAAATCCTAGCGTGGAGGATTTAAAAGAGAAGTGCAGAGGAGCCAAGGCAAGTTGTGAGACCTTGCCAAATGCAACTACAAGACTCCATCTAATTCTTACGGGAGGGCTTGATGGGATGAGGAGTAATTACGATTGGATGGATGAACTACTGACCATGAAGCGAGCTTGATCTGTAGTAATGAACAAGCTGAGTAGCAATGAGAAAAGGATGAACACTGCACATGAAGTAAGAGCAGTGAGAGAAGGAAAGAGAAATAGTGTTGAGGCGTATAAGGAAGAAGAGCCTTACCAAGTTAAGGAAACAGTATGTGGAATAGCGGAAGAGTTACATAGGCTAACTGACTTGCGACACACTACACTCCGACGAGGAACCAGGGGCTTTTCGTATGGTGGGGGGAGCACAACGAGACCTAACATGGACAGAAGCTATCATCAGGTTTTATACTCAACTTAGGTTCCAACGATGAGTACCAGCAGCGGCCTTGACAAAATAGGAATGACATAGGAGGTATCGAGGGCGAAAAGAACTCAAACCTTTGAAGATCGGGTGTTGCAATTCATGACAGAAAACAAAAGAATCCTGAATGTGCATGAGAAAAAATTTGTGGAACTTGAGAATTTCCAAGCTAACACAACTATGTTTCAAACAAATATCAATGCTTCGTCCTATCCTTGGGACTCGATCACTCTGCTCAACAGAGACGGTGTAGCTACTAAACTCTCTAACGTACCTTGAGCCTGCTCGTTGTATTGTAGCCTAAACTGTCCCACAGTCTCGAGCATCCACCACTCTCGGGAAGCTATCTTGTAAGTACCCGTGACTTAGGCTTGAAGTGCATCGGCCCGACATTTGCCTTACCGGGGTGGTAATGCAAAGTGAAGTCATAGTCCTCACAGAACTCCATCCATCTGTATTTGCCTCGCGAGGTCCCGCCCTACGTGAAAATATACTTCAAACTTTTATGGTGCATTTCGAACTCCTCGCCATATAAATAGTGGCGCCAAATCTTCAAGCCCGAGACTCGACCATGACTCCGTGGTGGTCTGCTCATGATTCTTGGCTGCGGGAGCCATGGCTACTATACCCTCTCGGGATTTGCATCAAGGCATCCCAGTCTCAGGCTCGAGCCTTCACAGACCACCTTTGTTTACCCACAATAAATCAGGGACTATCAGATAGGACGTGGTAAGCCTCCTCTTCAACTCTGGAATGCCTTCTCGCATTGGTCATCCCAATCAAACTTGACCTCCTTGAGGTCGATCCTCGTCATCGTCACGAGTTAATCCCGGGATAAATCCTCAATGAATCTCATGATACCGACCCGATCCCAGCTCGTATCTGAAAGTGACCGGCCTCTCCAGCTCACATCATGGCCTCATTATTTACCAGTCTAAACACGCTGATGCGACACCACATGTCCCAAATCTCGCCTCGATAAGCCAAAACTGCTTCTTCTGAACTTGGCACTTTTGATGATGATCTATGCAAAACAATCTGAATAAACATAGCGCTGCTGCGGCGGGAGTAGTTCAAAATATCGATCAGAGACTGCGTTAGGCGTCAGACGGGGTTGGACACCACTATTATGAAGTCCATGAATTACATTGGCGCGTGTCCCGATCAAAGGGCATCCGCGTAAACTCAAAGTGCCATGCGCGTCTTTGGCTTATTTGTCTTAGGGATATCTGTCTCCTAACCCTCGGAGTTGATGGTAACCGGTCACGAAAGGTCTATCTTGGAATTAAGCTTCAAAAATCCTCTTATTGATCAAACAAATCGTCGATCCTCGGTAATGGTCTGATTATTAGCGTAACCTTGTTATTTTTATAATCAATGCACGATCGAAGGGTCTTGTCCTTCTTCTTATGCAAATAGGGCAGTGCCCCGTGGTAAGAGTGCTCGGTCCTAATGAACACCTTATCCAATAACTCTTACGACTGGAATCGAGTTCTTGTAAACTCAGCCCAGCGGTGCCATCCTATGCGGAGTGTAGAGATGGGCGAAGTACCAGTGTAACTTCGATCTGCGAAGTCTACAACCCTCTGCGGAGCAATCCGTGCTTCATGGGAAAAACATCCTCCGCGCCACAAACTTCTCGAGGTAGATCTAAGTTTGGTCTCACCTAGATCCTGCGAAGGTAAGGCTTGATAGCCCGACCCGCGACTTTCACGACCTGGAGCTGTATGCGTAAGGCGAAATATCATGCTTGTCCTTGAAATGCAACTTGCAGTATCTTCCTGGCATTATGGGCGGTAACCCTCTACGCTCCACGTTCGATGGCGACTATGTAAGATTTGTCAGCAATCCATCCCCAGGGATGATGTCGAACTCGACATGTCCATGACCCTCGGGTCAGCGTGATAGAATCCCAGATCTCTAACTTCGCAACCTCGACATATCCCATCTGTACTAATCCTGAGGAGAACTCACATACAGAAAGACTCTCTAAGGCATAGCCTCCTAAGCCTTTATACAGGCGATCACATCTCAAGGTGTAAACAATTATAGAACCTTTATTTATACTAAAACATTTCATACACAATGTCAATGCATTCATAGGTAATACAGAGACAATAAGTTCATATAATGAAATATATTTAACAAAAAAAATTCTTTTTTTATTTCATTTATTTTATAAAATTTTATTTTTTATTTTTTTTTGAAAACCTCGTGAGCGGTGCTCATGAGTTATTGTTAAAACCGGATCGGCACAGCGATCCAGCTGAGGAAGCAGGGGAGAAGCCAAGGTTGGGGCCGATCTGTCGAGCAGGAAAGCCCCATTAGTTTACAAAAGCAGGGACAAAGCGACACACTTAGCAGGTCGAGCCATTAACAGAATGACCCGGTGTCGGGTTAGCCGGTTCTTGCTTTCTCCTCTTTCTCCTCCTTTGACTACACGATATCTCGAAAACTACACAGTTTTTTAACTTTTTATTTTATTGATTTTTTTAATTAAAAAAAATCAAAATCAAAAAAATGAAAATTGAAAACTGTCGAGCACAGCAGTAATTGATTGCATTGATAGACTTTTGGATTATTGAAGAAGAAATTCACTGTGATTTAAGAAGTGAATAATATTATTAATCGGCTTAATCCATTTCCTATTTCTCAGACTTTCAATATTATTACGCCAAGGTCATTTTTAAAATTTAAAGGGTTTTATTTTGTTATATGTATTTATTTATTTTAAGTTAAATGAGTTATTTTTTAAAAAATTTAAGTGACAATGATTTAGGAGTGATATATTCGAGCTGGTGGATATTCATGAAGGATGTTCATAATTCACCTTGAGCGCTACGATGGTAGAGCATGTATGTCTAATCTAATGTAAATCTCTGCTAACTGGGTTTAATTTTATTATTATATGAAGTATGAACTTATTTATGTATTAGCGACTTTTTAATATATTGATGTGACTCTTTAATTTTATTGTTCAATGAAAATTAAGTTTTATATATAAGAAAAATATTTTTTATTTTGTATATGTGACTTAGTTCATCCTCCATGAATCCCTGGCTCGGATCTTGTGCTAACTCGACCCTTTGATTCTTCTCCTCCCGCCAATAATTTCGCCTGTCCAAACCTGACTCCAAGCCATGAACAAAGGTCCCAAACAAAGGACTCCTGTAATAAGATATCGAGTCAAAATTGAAGCCCGTGTATAATGTTACACCTCGACCCGGGGCCACAGACACCGCCAAAGCCGCGCATTTCGCTCGCTTGTGCTCGTCAGAGTCGCAAGACATACAAGGTGGTCGGGCGCCGCTTGCTCAGCCACCAGGGCTTAGTGTCGCAGCCTCCCCGCCCGCTGAGCAAAAATTGTATCGCGACACGAAGCTCGCTGCTTCCCGCGCGCCGCGCCAGGCGTGTCATACCAAGGCCATATCGTATGCGGCCGCTACGCCATATCGCGGGCATCGCCATCGCACTGTGATCGCAGCCTTTGCCGTTGTTGTATTGGCGCACCCAAAGGTCGCCCTCACCCACAATATTAAAATTTTGTATCGCGACTGCTTAGCCACAAAGACTACTGGCAAGGAGCGCAGATCACAGACCGCCAAGCAGTCGACCGTGACGGCCCTTCCGCCATGTCGTGGGGCCGTGTCAGAGCCTCCCGGCCGTAGTGGCCACCCCTCGCGCACGCCCTGCCTATGCCTCGCTGCGATACAAAACATTGTGGTCTGACTAATCACCAAAACGGGCACAGCCTCATTCCAGCCTTCCTACACTTTTTTTTTTTCACATAATTTTTTTTTCGTTTCACGATCGAAGACCATAAAATAAAAACAAAAAATTTCATTTTCCAAAGAGAACAAAATAAATTCATTAAAATTTATTTTATTTGTTTGTTTTCGCTTTACACATCAGAAACCTCAAAAATTTCTTCAACACATTTTTTTTTTCTATGTGCTATTCACCAAGCACACAAATCACACAACATACACCAATTCATGTTATACACCCAATCACACATAAAACATCATGCATGCAGTGTTCTAATCCTGTCCCGTGACAGCTTAGGTAATCACATACCTAAACTCTAACATCGAGCCACACCAAGTTGTGGTGCTCTCACACTTTAATGACCACGGTCTAAGCCCAAGTCCCTCACCCCAGGCATCAGATACCTATGTTCCGATACCGTCGTGATGCCCCATTTCCGGTCCGCTGACAACCCGTCAACTCATAATATTCGTGGTTGCCGGGTAACCCGACACTACTATGAAATCGCGCACTTCCTTTGCACGTGAGCCTCTACCCAAAATACAACTCGTCCTAATCATACGCAACCTCGTCCCAATATTTACAAAGACCACACCGGGTCCATATACACTAAAATGAGAGTAAAATGGCCACATAGCCCACGATCGATAATTACTAAAATATCCAAACTGAATCATATTATACCTGTTCAAGAGTTAAGAAATCACTCTTAGTTCAAAACATAGATTTCAAAATTTCAAATTTAATATGTTATACAAAAGTATCTACCAAAAGTTCCACATGCCTTCTTCTCAATGCGCCTCTAAATGAAGGTCCTCCCGTACACTCCCGCACCAAATAAGTTGATCCCTCACTGTGGTGAGCAATGCCCAAGAGTGATAATTTCCTACATGGGCTACCCTCACCTAAGTGCACACGTCGTGGCAAAACAATCACACCTGGCAAATACATGATTCTACTTGAAATGTCTATGTCTAATCCCATGTCCTCGAGTCCTCACCGACTTCAATACGCCTAAACCAAATGCGAAAAATAAAATTTTCAAACAAAGCTTTTTGTTCTTGAAAAACACACTACCGAAGCTTCGTAAATATATCGACTACCCTCCGAGGCGACCGTTGGATACTTTTTCCACAACCATGGGGTTCCGAGATGAACTATTTGACCACTCTCCGCAATTTCTAAAATCTTCTCTGCAAATTCCTTTCACAACCGCTTTCATTATTCTTTAATTTCTTCATCATGCACTCACACCTACCATCTAGCAGCCCCGGGCGCATATGGAATGTCATTACAATTTCCAAAATATTCATGCACATATTTGTCGATATATTAACACAATTAATTCAATTCATGTTATTCAATTCACAATCAATAACACCAAAATTAGCTCACATCAAGCAATTCATTTTGAATTACTCAAACCACACAAAATCACACAACACATCACGTGAACAGTGAAACCCTCGGGTCGGCACTGTTCACGGCCACACAATGAGGATTTTCTCCACTCGGTTCAAGGATTTTGAGACCGATAACACGGCCTTCCAGGCCTCAACAAAATCCTCATCCATAAAATGATCCACCCAGTTAATAAACCAAGAGAAAAGATCCCTACCTCTCGGAAATTTGCTGAACTCCACCAAATCGGTGTCCACGCGTAGCCCTCGCCGCGTATACCGACTTTGCTTCTTGCTCCGTCGAGAACCGACAGTCCAAGTGGGAAATCTAGAGAGAAGTCACACTCTCTCTCTCTAAAACCAAACTCTCCACTTAACGCATCATTTCCACTCCCTTGGAGAAGAGCCCTCCTTTTGTCTTATTCATTTAACTAATACTCTATCCATGTCCCTTCATATCACTATTTGACATACTTAATCTAAGTTATTCATCCACTATCTGCAATAATCATAACACATGTGTCACATGGGCACATGTAGTAGGTGACTCAGCATCACACGTCTTCACAACTGTTTTACTAAGACCCGACACCTGTGCCTCGAAAAACTTAAAATTTCAACTGCCTCCCGAATTGATGAAATCGACGGTAGCTAGATTTTGCAGAGACATTCAATGAAGTGGAAGTCCGTCATCCTGAGATCTAGAAAAATTCTGATTTTGACCTAAATTACCATTTTACCCATTTTCAAAAATTTGAATTTTCCGTTTTGCAAAAATTTAGTTAATGTCGCAAATTATCACATTGTATTTTTTAGTCAACGCGCAGCTGAAGGATCATGCATTGAACTTTAAAAAATTACAATGTCGCAATATTATTTTGATTGTTACAACCTTCCCTTCCAATTTCAGGTCTTCGCCTGGTCGTGACACCGCCTCTCTCGGGCGGTAATAATGAGCCACTTCGAATGAATGTCGCGATTACCAATATGTTTGTCGCATATTCGCCAATACCTTGGATAAATGTCGCGACAAGTTTGTGAGGCGTCACAACATTCTCGCTTGCTTCCGTGATCTTCACGCCAGGTTTCACATAAGTTCAATGTCGCGATTATGTCATGGCTACAAGTTGTGGCATCCGGCATTCGCTATGTCCCAACATATGCTGAGTGTCGCAACCTTCCTTGCTTCATGCCTGAATAATTAAGCACATTTTCTTGCTCTTCTTTTGATGATTCCAACAAATAGAAATTTGGTGAATATTCCATGACTCTTGCACTAAATACATTAAGGCCTCAAATATATATGCAAACACTTAAATTTGTATGAGTTTCATACTCATCAAACTCCCTCAAATTTTTATTTGTCCCTAGTTAAAAAAAGACTCATTACTTGTCCTCAAGAAATTTAGTTAACTTTAAGGTCATTTTCTTCAATACTACTTTCAAATATCTCAACACTTGAATCTAATAATTACACTGTGATATGAAATTAAAAAAACTTCAATTTAGAATAAAAAGGATTCAATTAGTTCACCACACAAATAATCTCAAATTGTAAACAAACAAGTCTTTACCCTTGATTTGTGAGTGCCACCTTCCCCAATGACGGTAAGTTAGATAATCTTCTAAGATATTATGTAGAAGAATGGAAGCCTCCTTAGATTGACTTAGGTCCCATGTTTCGCTGGTCATATACTCCTCCACTAATGTGCACCACCTTCAAGATCAAGTAGGTCGGGGCTTGTAATGTATGGTTTGGGTGTTGGGAAGGTAATTGGACATTTAAGGCTCAAGTTCACCCAAAGTGCACATACTACTCAACATTTGGCATGGACACTTCTCATCCTCCATCTTCTACTAAAATCAAACTTCAAGACCCCAAACTTGTTTGGTGCATCATTTTGCATACTCTCCATTGTGGCATTTCTTTTGACCACTTTTAGACTTTGAATTCAATTCCTCATACTAGAAGTTCTTCTCTTTTCCATTTTTGCACAAGGTTTTGGGAATGGTGCAATGTTTTGCCTTCTTAAGCTTTCTACCACCCTTAGCGAGCTTTGAGTTAGTAACTCCCATACCAATTGGCATTAGGGTACTATATGTTGAAACACCCCTAAGAACTTAATGGCTCAAGGAAGGAAGGCTACAAGACAAAACACACTTTGATACTTTGTAATTTTGCGCCTTCTACTCTTCTTTTTGTGCACGCTTGGGTGCATATTTACTTAATATCTTTATCACAATCGATCATCCTCTCACCCCTACTCTCATCCTTCTTCACATTTCAAATCTCAGACACCCCCAAACTTGTCCCATTGTCTACTTCATATGCACTCATAATGCAATTTTGGTAAACTAAGGGTTCTTTACTAAAGAATTATATTTAAGGGAAGATTAAGGTTTTTCATTTGGATTTTGATGATGGAATTGACATTTAGCTCAAACAAGGTACTAAGGTGTATGCATATGCATATCACAAGGGTATGCTTGAAAGGCACAAACTTTCCAACGATGGCCTACATCATTTCTTGTTGGTTGTGTTACCTATAATTTCCCCTTGTGTAATAATCTAACAAGTTCTAGGACCTTTGAAGACTAAAATTATGATGGATCTCATAAGATGTTCCTAACCCAAGCACAATCAGTTGTTGATTCGTGCCACAGTAGGTGTTATGAATCAACAAAATTTATAACCTAAATTACTCCTACTACCGTAGCATAACTACTGCAGTATAGTGGTCTAGGGTCAAACTCAGGGATGGGTTTTCTTCGTGAGATGAGAGCAATGCTGACAAAATGGTGTTTTCTTGATTTAAGGATTTGTGGTAAAACAGCAGGGAGAATGGTTGAAGACTGAAATAAATTGGAATAAAATTAGAAAAGAACTCCCAAAGTCTCGGGCCAACAAGAATAAGATATCTAACATGTCCTCTAGTCTCTTTCTCACGCTGGGGAGAACGCATATGTCACTCTAACCTGATCTTCTTTGTTTTAAAACCTAAACCTTAAAATTCTTCCTTCGAGAGATGCAAGGTGGCATTTAATGGGCATAAATGTCCCCGACGGAAAAAACACATCTCAAAACCTTCCCTACAATAACTAATAGAGACAACTAACCGGATAATGTTTTGTTCAGATAAGCATCCATAATCAGAACCAAAAAAGCCTTGCCAAATACATGTTAGCGTGGCATGCTCTAGAGATTTAAATTATCGGAGAAGCAGAACGCAGTCACCCATGACCGTGACAATGAAAAATGTAAGGACAAATACTACCTACGAACCTTCACCCAATGGCCTCCTCTTCAAGGATGGGGAGGTTGTACCAAGCACCTTGATTTGTCATCATCAGCATGTTTATTGGTGGGAAATGAAAGAAAGAGGAGAGAGAATAGAGAAAATGACGGCCAAAACAGGGGCCCGTAATGGAATTCGTTTTTAATGAAAGAGGTTACAAACACTAAAATGGCTTATATAGCCTTGCAAATCGTGAAAATACTAATCTATCCAAATCCAACAATTATAGAGGTAGAGATGGAAACCAAAAATCATGTCGCTGAAAACACAAACAGGGAAGAGGATTTCGCTATTAAGAAATTTTCGCTACACAGCGAAAATTCGCTATAGTAAATTTATACATATATTTAAAAGTTGTTATTAAAGCAAATGCTATTATAAATAAATTTCGCTGCCCAGCCTGCATCTTGCTTGTTTCCCCGCTTCAATTTCATTCCGGCTTGATGCAATCAAGATATATCATACGAACTCGATAAACCAGCCTCAACTTCGATATGCTCTAGCTTGATATGATGCACAGGTTTATGAAACCTCGCAAAAACCCACTACAAACAAATTTAAAATACAATCATTCGTATCAAACCTACATCGTGTCAATCCATGACCAGTATGATTAGCACACAAAAGCACTCCAAACCTATCTAAACAGGTTCAAAGGCATTTTTGGGTACTAATCAGTTGTTAAGGTACTAGTGACCATGTATATGTTCTTAGGGTTCATTAGAACTGAAATGTTCAAGAAAAATAGAATTATTATCTTGTGTTTAAATCTTCATGAGTCTAGAATCTCAGCCTAATTATCATTGACATTACAACTTTTCAATTCTTTTGAGCTCATTCCCATTCTTTCACTCATCACACCCCTGTGCCATTATTCAATCCTGCTTTTTTGCCATTATTGTTTGGTCTTTTAAGGATACTTTGCTATAAGATAAACTAAAACCAGATTTAACTGTTCACTTTTAGTCTAGCAATGTTAGCACAAGTAGCTCGACAACATTCACCCAAAATGGGAACCAAACTGATTCAAAGTCACAACTATGGGTTATACAAAAAAAAAAAAGGCTTACTTAAATGCAAAGACAAAGTGAATATACACTACACATTAGGGTGATACAAGAGAGAGAGATCATCGGTTCACTTTTTTTTTTTTTATTTTTTTTATTTTTTCTTGGGCTCATGGTTCTCAAGACAAATTATAATCTGGATAGTATATGCTCATGGATGATGACAAAAAGGTATGTAGTTTGAAAATAATGACTCTTTGAGTCGCTTACTTTTCAGTCGCTACCATTGCCCAATCTAACATTTTGACATTGCCCTTTATCAACTCAACTTTCCTTTGAGCAAGTGATCCCATGGATTTCCCCATGGCATTTTGAACATAGTACATAGACTGAGCTGTCGCCATTGAAGGAATCCAGACTATTTAACCATAATTGGTCCCGCACTCAATGCATCACTCGTTTGACTTGTCTCTTCCTTCAAATATCCAACCAACCATCCTCTTCATCGCTTCTACCAATAGGCTTGATCTCTTTCGTGCCCATTCCTCCACATTTTGGGTCCTCCTTCTCTCTAGTTCTTCTTCCATATCTCTTGCCTTCATGGCTTCTCCATCCATAAATCCTAACTTTTTCTCGATTTCACATCAAAATATTGGTCAATTTTCTCTAATTAGGCTTTCAGTTGGAGATTTCTTTCTAGAATTCCTTGTTCCATTCTTTTCGGCATTTCTAGAAGTTCTGAGAAAGGATGTCAGGACGTCTGAACTCTCTCAAATTGTTCCTCCGATAAGCTTCAAATTTGGATACATTACCCAATCTGGGCTAGCACTCCCTTGCCTTTGATGAGTCCTAAATTCATATGTTTTATCCATTTTTCTGGCATAATTTTAGAAGTTTATAATTCACGATGAATTATGGAATGTTCACCAACTTTTTGTTTTGCGTTTTAATGAAATGAGATAATTCTATAAGAAAAGCGCAGAAATTGGCCGTGAGCGTAATTTTATGTCACTTAATATCAGCTGTAATGTTGCAACACAATCCCAAATGACAAGCAGGAGTTATGTCGCAATAAGGATCAAGCTGAACTCAAGCCATAAATGAAGACTATCGTGACATAAATTTTGATAGACTGACTGATTTCTGTCGTGACAATGGATTTTTATGTCGTGACAAAGCTGGAGAAGTTCATAAAGAAGAATGTCACAACATTCCTAACTCATGTCGCGACACTGATCAAGCACATGGCAATGAAACTCATGTCGCGACATCTCACAACTCTATCACAACATAAAGAATTAAAGATAACAGAAAAGCTCTGTCGCGACACAAAATCCATAGTCAGATTTGAAGAGTAAGAAAACTCAGTCACAATAGAGAAATTTTATGTCAAGACAAAAAATAGCAGAACAATGAGGCAAATAAAGACAAAGTGCCTACGATAGAATTTTCCATGTTGGCGGTATTGCATTTCAATCTATACAAGATCATGTGCCTTATATGTCACGACATAGAAGAAAACTATGTCGCAACACAACATAAGGTCAATAAGATAAGGCACCGCCGTGATTGTAGAATTTTAAGTCGACAAACAAAACATGAGGCCGGCGGAACTCTATTACAGTGACGGCTACGCCATGATAGAAGTTAAGAAGAAAGTAAAGAAAACAAGGCGTAAACTGTCATAAAATGACAATGACACAAAAATTGGCCGAGTAAGAGATTGTCATGACAGAGTTTATACCGCTGACAATAGTCAGGAGACAGACCATTGTTACGATATGTCGCAATCTTTAACGTTGTAACAAGCCAGCTACATTCCACCAAGAGCAAAGACGAGATAGGTCACACAAAGAAAAAGTCCATCACGACAACGCGGAGAAACTTCAGCCGCTTGTCAAAGTATGCCTTAGCACAAAGCAACAACATAAAGAAACGTCTTAGTCACTACTAAAGAATTTGCCTTGCCAAATATTAATATTCAAGTATCTGTCGCACAAAGAAAATCTTAATAGACATAAACCAGACAACCTCGGCTAGAGAGCTGAGATAGATTCGAGAAGAGAGCAAAGCATATTTAGCGATGTTCCATAAAGTCACGATAGTGCTAGGCGACAGCATGAAAACTTTTTCGACAAAGAATCTTATCGCGACAGTTGACAATTGGGCAAAAAATTTTGGACATTTAAAACATCGCACGCATTTCACCGTGCGCTACTTCAATCAACTTCGGTAACTGAGACTCATTATTTTTTCTTTCTTTTTTTTTACGGTTTTTTGTGAGTAAGTATTTTGCTAGTTTTGGGATTGAACAACACCGCGTAGCCGGGTTCACTGCAAATATTATCGTTTCCACCAATGGCGGGGAAATTTACTCGCTCATTTATTTCAAAGGAATATCGCGTCACTATTGCGATCCAACTTGAAAAACTACAGCCACTCAATGGATCGGCGTGACTATTATTTATGATCAATCAAAGGCTGCCATCGGTGTTCTGACATTGTCAAAGGTACCTTAGTAGTTTCTGATTTCTTCCAACACATTTTATCTCGAGAGTGCAGAGTACTCTGGGAAGCGTTGACTCAATATTACAGTATCAGCTAAATCAAAATTACTTAGACATAGATCACGATTTACTGATTTACGTATCACTTACTGATCGTAGTGTTTCCTCTGATTGAGATGATCTTGATCCCAGCATAGTAATCATGGTAGCCAGAGAATTTGTTGGACTAGGATTCCAATGAGTTACTGGGAGAAGCTGCAATCCTATCTATGGGAGGCAAGAAGTCTTTCAATTCGAGAAAATGGGTATGAATCGGTGAAAATACCCGCATTTTAGAAAAAGTTTCAGGTAACTGACCCATGTATCCGAAAGGAATATGGATTCTAATTATTGAAATGTATGGTTGATGGAGAAATCCAAATTATACTACCTTACATCTTTGACAAGTTCGCTTCAAACCACGTCAAATATGTTATAAATGATTTAAAATTTATAAATTGCACACTGATCTATTTCCTAGTGTTACTTTATCCAAAGGGAACTCTCCAATCCATTTATTCAATTCTTTACATGTAGTTATGTAGTTTTATCTAGTTTTTGCTTTCATTTAAGTTTAGAAACAAAACTATTTTTAACTTTGGAGTTCAAAGGTAAAGATCTTGAGTAGATGGGGGTACTTGATATTTAGATTTCATCATCAATCCTGGGAATATATCCTGACTTAAATCCATTTTATTACTTGTATAGAACTTGCATTTGCAATGATTTATACCAAAATCAATTTGAACGGATCCTTCTTTCAAAAAAAGTAAGGCTAAACACATTTCTTTATTAAAATTCTGTCAAACAAGTTTTACGGCATTTCAACTGGGACTAAAAGTCTTTGATGGACTTCTAATTACTCACGATTTGGTCTATGTTTAAAAATCAGTCAATCAAGTTTATGAGTAATTAGAAACTATTAGTCCATTAAATTGTAGACAAAAGGAATTTGATAAATTTCTACATCCTTTTATAACATATTTCAGCCATTAGTTTGAAATTTGAACTTGTCAAAAATGTAGTATAATTTGGATTTCTCCATAAACCATACATTTCACTAATTAGAGATCCATATTCCTTTCGAATACATAGGTCTATAACCTGCCATATGTAGAATAGAAATCTCTCTTTCTAAAATTTGGGTATTTTATGCACATAGCAATATACCCATTCCTTAGACTCAAGATTTTTTTATTCTCTATAGATATGGGATATCGTGCTTCTCTAATTCCAATTGGTAACTCATCCGCTCTAATTTGATGAAATTCTCATTTCCTTGATTAGATCTATACAATACGGATCCTCTCATCAAAATTGAGAGAACTATCCACCAATGATACATCATCCAACTATCCTCACTTACGTAGTAAGTCGTTGATCTATCTAAGTGATTTTCAGAGTCAACTATTCGTATTATTACCACTGATACCCCAAGTACTACCTCTACACTCGTGATTCTCCATCTCTGTGTTTCACCAAAGAGGGCTTCAACCAAAGCAAGATAATCCTTTTTCTGGGCTGCTTACTAATATTTTGGAACAAGTAGCTTCAAGAACAATACATAAATTAAATAAATCCAAACATTCAAACTATGAACTTCTTTCGTTGAGAAGAAAATAATAATCACATACTGATCCATTCTGATAGAGTCGTTTTTTCAAAGCTGATCATAAATAATGTTGACTAACCTGGACAAAATTCATCAAATGGCAAATGAACTGGAATAATAAAACTCTAGAAATCTTCCACATTCATTTAATCGACAAGAATGGAAACAAATTATAAATAACCAAACTTGAAACCTTACACCGTATCAGGTTCAATCCTAAAAAGAACTAGCTAAAATGTTACTTCAAACAAACTACAAAGAAAAGAAAAACAAAAGAAAAATAAACACATGCAGATTCCTGTGCCTACCCGTGGTTCCTGCTGTTTGGCTGAAGCTACGCACAAAGGCCCTAGGGATGCGTCTATTTATAGATTTTCAAATTATGGGCTGCACTTCTAGGCACTAATTATGGATCCCTAAATATTCTAGCCCAATTAGTAACTTTGTCGCGACATAGAAAGTTCTATTGCAACAAAGTTTTCATCTCCACACCAAAGATCTTGTCATGGCATGCGCTCACTACGATATTTTTATGCTCTTCACCCTATCGCGACATAAGCTGGCAATGTCAAGGGGACATATACTTTATGCCCCTTCGACCTCACGCGACATGTTGGCAATGTCACAAACATAGTTCTCGAGGTCGTTCGGGTCTCATGCCTCACAAAGCTTCTTCCTATGTCGCAACAATTCAATACCTTGCAAATTGGAATACTTCTGAATAGTATGTCACGACTTCAAGAAATCTCTTTGTCACGACTAAGTTTTTCGCACTGTGCCGCTTATGTCGCGTAATATTAGAATTTTGTGTCGTGACGTAGTCATGTATCATGATTATTCATTGTCGCGATACTTTTCTTTGTCGCAACCTAATTATGGCTTCCGTCAGCTATTGAACTATTCAAGGTAACATCAAAATTTTGTCGCGACATACCTACTCGTTGGTCTCATGTCTTCCATTTCCCACGGCGATAACTTTCCACGCGACAGTAAATCTCTTACTCAAGAATTCTATTGCTGCATAATCTTCTTTTATCGCAACAAAGATTTATGCCTTGTTTTCTTTACTTTCTTCTTAACTGGCATATATTAGTCGCCTTTGTCAGCGTCATAGTTCACTTCAAATTAAAAGTTTGTTTGTCGCAATTTAAAATTCCTCTGCCGTGACAGAGTTCTCTTATCTTCATTGCCGACTGAATGTTGTGTCACATAATTTCTTACGTCACAGCATATAATCTGCTTGTCCATCATGTCAAATGTCTGTCGCAACATGGAAAATTCTATCGCAGGCACTTTTTCTTGATTTATCTCATTATTCTGCTATTTTCTGTCGCGACATAAAATTTCTCTATTGTGATAGAGTTTTCTTACCCTTCAAATCTAACTATGGTTTTGTGGTCGACATAGTTGTCTTTGTTATGAATCATTTTCTCATATCTCTAAATTTTATGCTGGCACACAGAGCTGTGAGACATCGCGATACGAGTTTCATTGCCATGTGCTTGGATCACAGTATCACATGAGTTAGAAATGTCGTGATATCTTTCTTATGAATCCTCCAAATTTTGTCGCTGACATAAAATCCATTGTCGCAACATAAATTAGTCAGTCTATCAAAATTTATGTCACAATAGTCTGAAACTGTGTCGCAACAAAGAATTCTGCTCTGGCCAATTTTCTACTTTTCTTTCTAGAATTATCTCCTTTTCATTTAAAAACCTACAAAACAAAAAGTTGGTGAACATTCCATAATTTAGCATTAACATGAATTATAAACTTAAAATTATGCCACAAAATAGATACAAAAATAGATGAGTTACTAATGACTCATCTTATTATCTATCGTTTCTTCCTTTCCCTCTTTTGTAAACTAAATGCCTTACATTTAAATTCTTCAATAAAAAATATTCTGACAAAAAAAAAAAAAAAAAAATTGGTGCTCACTCATTTTGCATTTCTGGTGTTTATTGTCTATTTCTCTGTGCTCTCACACTAGAAATGGATGAGCTTTTAGTAAATTGTTTTGTTGAAAATGAAGAACTCAATTTTTCAAGGTTTAAATTGCTGAATAGTTAGAAACCGTTGGTAGACTTGGAATGATTTTGGAATTGAAATGTTGTTGTTTTAAGCTTCTCTGAATTAAATGATATAATGTAAATAAGCTTTGCACTTGTAAAATAGCATAGCAACATATTTAGGTACCAAACAAGATTTCGATAGATGAATCGGGGGTAGATGCAAATGAACTCGAAAAAGAAGGTTGTGGAATATATTGATGAATGTAAGCAACTTCAAGAATGGGGAAGATTGTAACCAATTGATGGAAAAAATATGACTTGTAATTATATTTTATAAACAGTTTAGTTATTATGAACCCTGATAAACCATGCACATAGTCAAAAGTATCTCTGAAATAAATTATGCCAAAGATGTGACGCCCAAATCCCGCGGTCCACGATTAACCCGTCACCAAGGAAGATTCGCATGTCGTAACCCGACACCACACCATTGAGTCCCCCTTTTTCACTCCAAGATTTAACAAAAAAATCGGGCAGAGTCTCCTTTGTACTGTGGAGCCTAACAAAATACAACCCGTGCAATTACACGACAACATGGCCCAATATTATACAACCTCACCCTGCTTCACACATACGAGTAAAATGGCCACGTATGGCCCATTTACTCCATACTCAAATATATAAGACATGACTATTAAAACCATAGTCCATAAGAGTTTAACCACTCTTATACAAAACACATATCAAAATTAAGCATTCTAATACATTTACAAAAAATATAACCAAAGTCACAATCCGGCTTCCTTCTCAATATCGGCCTCCGAGCCGTCTCTCCGCATCCCTATATACCCGAAAGGGGGGTTCCACGGAGCAATGCCCAAAGAGAGAGTGAAACCCGCGATACTCTTCCGCCTAAGTGCACATGCAAATGGTCATGTCACTAGAAGAAAGAAGCACATTCCAATCAAGATTATGCAAACCTAGAATTGAATTCTATATGCCATGAATGAAATGCGACCCACCATGTCCCATGTACCGAGTCCTCACCAACTCCCTCACACATGCAACACCAAGTGTGAAAAACTAGTCATTGGTGTCTCACCCAAAGACTTGACTCATTGGACCTACCTCCGATACTCATTTGAATTTCATCAAATTTCGTGTGTTTATTTATTTGGGCTACGTCATTTTTCGGGGTCTCACCCATGATCGTCGTACGCCTTCCAATATTTTTACGAGCTTTCACCGCCGGTGATCATGTCTAACCGCATGTAGATTTGGGTCTTTCACCCTGTGTGGGGACCATTCATCTTGTTACGCCTGAACACACGATATATATGCAGAGAGGAGAGAGTATATATATATATGGTATATATATATATATATATATATATATATATATATATATATATATATATATATATTCATTTTTTTCATTTATACCATCGTGAGTCTCAATTGGACGCTATCCGTTTTAAACTCACCACACATTCACCAAGAATGGTGAATTAACTATTTCTATGCACCCACACCCGACTCGACGTGATGTTACCGTGCATATAGAATGCAAGTATGCCACATAGTATTACATGTCTCGTCACAATAACACACAAACAAATAGCATATCTCAACATGTCATTCCATACTCAAGTGATTATCACAATTAGTGCAACAATCAACTTTTCAGAAAATACGTGAGCACAACATGCCATTCATAGTCATATGGCCATATTCTAGACTCAAAGAGCTTTCCATAGAGTCCAATAACGTACAAATCGGAGTTCGAACGAGAAAGTTATGGCCAGCCCAGTTGGAGGCCCTTACAAGAATAGTTGCACTCCAAATGGACAGATTCACCTGCACGAATTCGGACCCAACCGACAAACTGAACCGAACGGACCTAATCTGACAAACCTAGCGACAAAACCTAGCCTGACGCATTCAGCCTAATAAACCTAGCAGTGACGTAATCTCACCAAACACCCATTCAACACTACCGAACGCACGATCCAGATAGACTCAGCTTCGACATACCCCACTCCGACAACCTACAGATAGACCTAGCCGGACAAACTTTGCCACCAGTCGTCTTCCTTAAATACTATAACTTAGGCTATAGAGGTCCGATTTGGGTAATTCAAAAGCCTAACATCAAGTTCACTAATGCAGCTATAATTTACTGAAGGACATATGACCAAATTCTCTTTGTTTCCCACCCGAAAACCAGTCCTAAAGTCCGGATATTGCATATGATCAAACTAGGGCAGCTTCCCATAGTTCAAAATGCAACCAAACATCCCCCTTGGGGCAAGACACAACCACACAACCCTTAAAATAGAAAGTAACCAAAGTAGGAGAAGACCTACCTCTAAGCCGTGAGAGAGAGGCTGCCTGTGAAGTCCCACGACACTTCTCCTAAACTCAAACCCTTACTTCCGAATCACTTGAATCCTCGGGGAAATCTCGTGCTTTCGGTACCCATGCGTAGCCTTTGTCGAGTAGATGATCTTTAGTTCTTAGCCCGATGAAAACCGACCCACCAATCTCCGTAGATCGTAGAGAGAAGTTAGAGCTTTTCTCTCATCTTTCTCTCTTCTCCTTTTTCTCTTTCTTTTTTTTTTTTCCCCTCTCTTTCTTCTTCTCCTCCCCACCAAATTTGTTTGGTCCAAAGTCAAGTGGGAGGCCTCATCTTGCCACATGTCACTCTCCTATTGGCTCCCTTGGATTTACTTATTCTCTTATCCATAACTTTGGATTTCTTTCCTATCAAGTGGTGACACATGTCGCACATGGGTCCCACTTAGACTTGTGTTTGACTTGTTCTCCATTTGACACGTGGCACAATGTGAGCCCTCTAAACAAGTATCAAGTGTCACTCGTTACTCTCGGTGCCTCAAAAAATATGAAATTCCGACTGTCTCGAAATTCGACGTGGTAGCTAGATTTCGCGAGACGATTCTAACAGTGAAGTCTGTTTTGTCATCCAAGATCTAGAAAAATTTCAGATTTTCCCATTGAAATTACCGTTTTACCCTTTCTCAGAAAAAATTGAATTTTCTCGGGTTTTACATTCTTCCCCCCTTAAAAGAATTTCGTCCCAAAATTCCATGCACATTCACATCACTCGCATGCATATGCAATGTGCACTATCTCATGTATGTAAACTAGCCATTTAATTACTAAATGACTAAACGCACTTCATCCCTAAACAAAAAGGGATAGCGGGCCCGCATCGTGTCCTCACGCTCCTACGTTGCCTCCTCTACTCCTTGGTGTTGCCACAACACCTTCACTAGCCTCACGGTCTTCCATCACAAAACCTGATCCCTGCTATCCAAGATACGCATTGGTCCCTCCTCAAAGGTCTCATCTGTATCAACAGTAATCTCTCCCCAATCCACTACATGAGCTGGATCTGGAGTATACTTCTGGAGCATAGAGACGTGGAACACCTCATGGACACTTGATAAACTCGGTGGTAGCGCCAATCGTTACGCAACTATGCCCACCCTCTCGAGTATCTTGAAGGGCCCGATATATCTTGGCGCTAACTTTCCTCGTTTGTGGAATCTAACCACTCATCTCTTAGGCATCACCTTTAAGAAGACGTGATCACCCACCTCGAACTCTAGAGGTCGACATCGCCTGTCGACGTAGCTCTTCTACTGACTCTGAGCAGCCGGTAAGACCGCCTGATCAAACCCACCTTCCGAGGTGTTCTAATCGACTGGACCATCACAGCTCTCCCCACCTCTCGTCCAATAGCAGGTGATCATACTCCACATGTGCCTCATAGGGTGCCATCTGTATACTCGCCTGATAACTGTTGTTCTAGGCGAATTCCACTAAGGGTAAGTGCTCCTCCTAGCTACCCTTATGATCCAGGACACATGCTCACAGCATGTCCTCTAAAATCATTATGGTCCTCTCCGACTGACCATCCGTCTGAGGATGAAATGTAGTGCTCATAGTCAACTATGTCCCCATGGCCTTCTGAAAGCTCTTCCAAAAGTGTGTCGTAAATCTAGGATCTCTATCCGACACTATGGACACTAGAACTCCATGTAAATTTAACAATCTCTGATATACAACCGATGTATCTTCCAGCAGGAAGGTCATCCGCACGGCTAGAAAATATGTCGACTTCGTCAACCGGTCTGCTATCACCCATACTGCATCATGCCTCCGCGGTGTCCGTGGTAAGTAGGTCACAAAATCCATCGTGACGTACTCCCACTTCCACGCCCACGCCCAATGGTCAGTAGCCCACTGCTTCTAGTGTTCGTACTTAACCTCAATGACACGTGAGGCATTGTCGAACAAAGTCCCCAACGTGTCTCTTCATCCTGCTCCAGTAGTAATGGCGACGAAGATCACGATACATCTTCTGTACACTGATGCACAAGAAATCGAGCAATGAAACTCCCGAGGATCTCCTCTTCTCCGATCTGACCGGGAACCACTACCCATCCTCTATACCGAAGACATCCATATGATATCCACCACACCTCAGATCTAATCATCTATCCTCGATGTGATCTATCTCTACGCTCCGCCCTAGGACTCCAATCACTTTGCTCAATAGTGGACAACGAGCTACCAAACTCCCAAAGTACCCCGAGCCCGCCGCTATATCAGAAATTTAATCGTCCCATAGTCTCGAGCATCTGCCACTCCCGGGAAGCTATACTAGCCAATGCTCCTCGTGACTTCTGACTAAGTGCATCAGCCACCACATTTGCCTTACTATGGTGGTAATGCAAAGTGAAGTCGTAATCCTCTAGGAACTCCATCCACCTGCGTTGCCTCATATTGAGGTCCCGTTGCGTGAAAAATATACCTCGACTTTGGTCCGAAGACACTGCTAAACTCGCCACCATATAAGTAGAGTGGCACTAAATCTGCAAAGACTATGCCATCAACCGTCGTGTATAGGTAATTCTAATTAAGTGATTCTTCAACCGGGCGGAACCATAAGTTACTACCCTTCCGGGATCAGAGATCAAAACGCATCCTAATCCATTTCTTCGAGGTGTCACAATACACTGTACCTCCGCCCTCTCTCGACCATCAGAATAGGACCAAGGGGCCTTATCTTCAATTCCCGGAATGCCTCTCGCAGATCGATCATTCCAATTAACTTAACCTCCTTCTTCCGGTGAGTCCTGGCCATAAGTGCTACTTCAGCCTGAGAAATCCCCTCGCGAACCTCCCGTACCTTGCCAATCCCGCAAACCGCAGATTCGAAGACTAACTTTGGCCTCTCCCAACTCATCACAGCCTTGACCTTCTCGGAGTCCACTGACACGCTTAAAGCTGACACTACGTGCCCTAAGAATCTCACCTCAATAAACCAAAACTCGCACTTACCAATCTATACAAACAAAAAAGGTCTCTCAAAGCGGTAGAAAGCACTTCAAATGATCTCATGTCAGACGAGGAGTAGATCAAAATGTCGTCCACAAAGACCACGATAAACTGATCCAGATAGGGTTGGAATACCCTATGCATGAGATCCATGAAGGCCGATGGCGCATTCATCAATCCGAAGGGCATCACCATGAACTCAAAGTGCCCATACCGTCCCAAACACCGCCTTAGGATTCCGCTCCCAAACTCTCGCCTGAGGTAACCAACATGGCCCATCTGGAGACTCGCCTCTCTCAATGATCAAATAAGTCATCAAATCATCTGCAATGGATACCGATTTTTTGATTGTAACCTCGTTCAACCGCTCAGAGTCGTCACAGTCAAGGGTCTGCCTTCTTCTTTGCAAATAAAACCGGAGCGCCCCATGGTGAAGTGTCATCTAATTAACCCTTATCCAAAGAATCTCCTCAGACTGACCTTGAGTTCCTGCAACTCAACTGGTGCCATCCTATGCAGAGTCATAGAGATGGGCGACGTGCCAGGGTGTAACTCAATACATAAGTCTACATCCCTTTGCGAAGGTAATCCCGACAGCTCATTCAGAAAAACATCCTCATACTCGCGGACTACTTGAGGCGCGCATCCAGTCCTATCTCACTCGCCCTGTGGCTTATAGCCAACGCATCAACCGCTGTGCCATCCGGACCGCATACTGGCCCGGCAAAGCATCGTGCTTATCCCCCCGTATCTAAATGCACAAGTACGTCCTATGTGTAGCAGAACTCCCTATGCTCAATCGATGATGACTCGGTATGCCTTTAACTAGTCCATCCAGAGGATGACGTCGAACTCTAACATGTCCATGACCCTCAAGTCCATTGTGAGTAGAATCCCAGAGATCTCTAACTCGTAACCCCAACATATCAAATTCATACTCACCCTAGTCCCTAGCGGGAGAATCATCCCTACATATAGAGGTCATCTAAGGTCTCAACTCTAGTTTCAATTCTCTACAACCGATGCAGCGATGAATGAATGCGATGCACTAGAATAAAATAATATCCTTGCCCATAGGCGAAATAGCAAAAACATACCCTGTATGACTGGCTAATCCGTTAGCTCACCTGGTGGTGTGATGGCGTAAACACGCCTCCGAATCCCTGACGTCCCAGCCTATTGGCTCTGTCCTCAGCCTCGACCCATACCCTGACCTCTCTGGCTTGTCTGTGTAGCATAAGGTGCTTGTGTAGCACCTTAGGACTGATAATGCCTCAGTCTGCACAGTGGAGGAATCGTGTTTGTGCCGCCCATCGAAGGATCGACCGCTCTCCCGAACCCCGCATCCTTATCTCTGGGGTAACCGCCGATATGTCTAGGCTAATGGAAAAATAACAAATCGCTGTCCACCATCGGGAACCTGATCATCTTGGCCCAAATGGCTACCATTAGAACTCAATGCTAACTAGAAGCCTTGGCTTCTTCTCAACTGAAGCATTACTCACTCTCCTCTTCACATATTAACACCTGCATCCCGTATGTCTCAAGGTCTCTATCTCTCTCTCTATGACCATAGCCGTTTCCGACCATGTGAAACCATATCCCTGTAAGAAGAATCTCAATAATCTTGCCCTGATGGACAACTTCCTGTACTCATCCCCAAAACCTCCCTGCCTCGCCATGTCCGTGGCCACATAATCATCGAAAAACAAAGAATCTAGTAACCTCAGCCACATATCTGATCATTATCATCGCTCTGCCAACTATGAACTCCCAGCTCGTGATGAGCGCAGTGGTACAAAAATGATTTACTGCATGAAGAGCCTGTGGTAATTACAAACTCTCAGTCATCACCCTGAACCTCGAGGCCTCTAACTCAGTCCTACCACTGGGACTCACCTCTAATGAATGCAGCCACTCTTAATCTCCACCAACATCTGAGGGTGATCCCCACATTCCAATACCTTCTCATCTCACGGAATCACCTGGTTCCACTGATTGATCTCCTCCCGTGAATGCCTGAGGATGATGCGACTCAAACCCCAGAGGTTATTCTGACTTCGATCCCACCACACCAAACGCAAAACCGGTAAATGTAGCGCTCATGGCCTCCGCTAAAAGGCCTACGATAAAAAAACCTTGGTGCTCAACAGCAATCCGTGGATCTAATTTATGTCCCCGGGTCAACTTTGCCATCTACACAGTCAAATGACAACAGAGTTATTAAATTTATCTCACTAACTAGAGTGCACTCCGCCATGACTTCGGTCACTTCCAAAGAACTAACTCCATTCATCATATTTCTTTCCTTAGTGGTGTTAATCACAAACTAATTAATACAATTTAATTCAATTTCCAAAATTTTCGTGTTCATTATTGTTTTCCGAACCCTAAGGTTATGTTTAACCCATGTTCCATATACCATTCTCAGACATGTCATACAATTCAAGCACACATCACAATGATATTATCTTAAATAAAGGCAACAATCAATGTGTATGATCTAAACTCAGGTTCTATCGAACTTAGGTATTCGTGTACCTAAGCTCGATACCAATGTAATCTACCAAATCCCCGGGTCTCATGATGAACCCACAACCCTGCGGAAGATTCGGGATGTTAAAACTGACACCACACAATCGACCCCTTTTCCCCGAGACCCAAGATTTTGACCAAAATCGCGCCCTTTTGTACAGTGAGCTCACCCCAAACACAATCTCAGTACTGACACGGCAACATGGCCTAATATTATACAACAAATCATCTGCCACATACAAGTAAATGGCCACGCATGCCCATTTTACCCATAATTAAACATATAAGCACATGACTATTAAAACCATAGTCCATAAGAGTTTAAATTTCATCATCTTACTACAAAACACACATATCAAAATTAAGCATTATAATACATATGTTTACAAAAATATAAAATCAAAGCCACAATCCCGATTCTCTCCCTCAATATCTACCTTCTTGTAGCCGAAATCGCCTCTCCTCGCATGACCCCTCGCTGCACTGCAAAGTGAGTTCCACAACGGCGAAAGTAATGCCCAAAGATAAACTCCCATGAGGCTACTTCCCCACCTGCCAAGACACGCAATTTGGCTAAGGCCATCACTCAAAGAAAGAAGCACATTCCAATCAAGATTATGCAAACCCAGAATGGAATTCTATATGCCATGAATGAAATGCTAAACCACCACAACCACCCATGTACCGAGTCCTCACGACTCCTCACACATGCAAACTATGAAAACCGGGCCGCTGTGTCTAACCCAAAGACTTGACTCATTGAACTTTTTCAGGGTCTCACCCTACAGACGCTGCACGCTTTCCAATACGACGCTTTCACTGTCATGATCATGTCTGAACCGCATTGTGATTGGGTCTTCACCTCAGTGTAAGTGGGAGGATCTACCCCATCTTGCTACAGCACCAACACACGATATATATATATATATATATATATATACATGTATAATTTTTTTTCATTTTATACCACCGTTATATATATATGTATATGTATATAATTTTTTTTTCATTTTATACCACCAGAGCCTCAATTGACACGGCCCGTTGAGCTACTCACACTTTCAACAAGAATGCGAATTAACTGCTTCTATGCACCCACACCGACTAACGCGTGTTACTGCATATGGAATGCAAGTATGCCACATGGTATTACATGCCTCGGCTTCCAATTATCAAGCAATGACACACAAATAAGGTATTTCATTCAATAATGTTTGGTCTGTAATATCAGTAATTAGCACATAGTGCAACAATCAATTTTTCGTAAAAATATTGGAGCATAAATATTATCTGGCAAGATATGGTCGATTTAGACTCAAAGAGCTTTCCATAGAATCTAAGAACGTAAAAATCGGAGTTCGGATAAGAAAGTTAGAGGCCTCACATGAATAGTCAGACCCAGCCGAATAGACTTTCACCCCAAATGGACGGATCTGTGACAAACCTACTCTGGACGACCCAAATTCTGCATTGCACTAGCCGCAGATCTGTCAGCACCAGCCTGGACAAACCAGCTTCGATATACCTAAACCTGACAGACTTAGCTATATACAAACCTAGCTTGGATAGAATCACTGACAGACCAAATTCACAAACTCAAATTTATTTATCTAATCCCATTTAATTTTTCCACTCATGTCGCTCTGGGTAAATGCACATGACCTGTGGCTATAGAGGTTCAGATTTGTATATATCCAAAAATCCTAACATCAAGTTCACTAATGCGACTACAATTTAATTCGGCTAATATATATCCACCCCCTAGTTTCCCACCCGAAACTAGTCCTAAAGTCCCGCTTAATGCGAGGATCAAACTAAGGCAGCCTTCCCATGTCTAAAATGCACCAAACATCCCTGGCAAGACACAAATGGCCACACCCTTAAAGATAGAAAGTAACCAAAGTATATAGACTACCTCAAGTGTGTATTGCTCTATAAGTCCCATAATACTTCTAAACCCCAAACCCTTATTTTTAACCTTCACTTGAATCGACGAAACCTGTGTTTTTCGGTACCACATTGCAGTTTTCATTGGCTAGGAGCCATCTTTGTCTTCACCTGATCAAACCGAATCTAATCACCGATCTCCGTAGAGATCATAGAGAGAAGCTTGGAGCTTTTTCTCATCTTTTCTCTTCTCCTTTCTTTTCTTTTTTTTCCTCTCTTTCTTCTTCCTCCCCTCCCACCGAATTTGTTCGTCCAAAGTCAAGGGAGGCCCCATCTCCGCTTACATGTCACTTCTTTATTAGCCCTCGATTTCCTTATCCTCTGATCCACATAACCTGGGCTTCCTTCCTATCAAGTGGCACATATATCACACACGTCCCACTTAGGACTTTGTTTGACTTGCTCTCCATTCGAAGACGCACTAACGCAGCCTTCCAAACTGGTGCTATGTCATTCTCGCTGTCTTAAAACGCGAAATTCCGACCGTCTGAAATGCACTTCAAAATACCCACAGCTTCAGAACATGCTTTTAGGGTATAAAATAAAGTAATGAAAATTTTCCAGAATTTAAACCTAAGAATGAAAAAAGATACAACCTTGAAAATTTATAGGAAGCCACAATTATAAAACGTAAACAGATCTATAATGTAATGAATAAATAATTTATTAAATGTAATATGAAATGAAATGAAAATGAAAGTGAAATGAAGTGTTAAAATGGAAAACAGAAAAATGATTTAATGAGAAGGGGCCAACAAGGCCCTATAATAATATCAAGACCAATGGTCTTGTAAAATGTCATTTCTCAACATTAGCAAAAAGGGGAAAGAAGGAGAAACGAGGGCACATCCGCTGGGAGAAAGTGAGAGGGATTTGTGATTTCTTCTCCATGTAATCAAGGGACAAGTTGGATCAAGAAGGAGGAGAAGAAGAAAGAAAAGAGAATCAAGATTTATGCAGAAAATCAAACCCCTTAAACTCTTTCTACTTGTGCTCTGTCATGAACCCTAAACGGAGGGTACTGCTTTTGGAAGGTTTACCAGTTTGAGGTTGTTTTGCATTGCCAGATTGGCTGACTGGCTATAAATGCTGTAAAATGGTAATTTGGTTGCTCAAAAGAAATGTCGCTGCACTCACAAACTCTGCTCTTATTTTAATACAGGTTATTATGAATTATTCAGACTGTTGATCTCAACTATAAACCATAAGATATAGGGATACAAATTTATAGAAGGCCAAGAGAAAATTGTGGCTCTAAGGCTCCCCGGAATATGGGCTTAAAGGTGAGTTCCTGGCAGCTCAATGGTATTTCTGATTTGGGTGCTGTTATGGTGTTTTGGCCATAAGTTGGAGTTTCACTCATCCAAATTGAGTGATTCAAAATTTGCAAATATACTTCTAGGTAAATAATTTACTTGAAGGAAGTGTAAGAAAATTGTTACCCTAAAGTTCCCAAAAATCACAAAGTGGAGCATGTAAGAACAATCTGATTCTCGCTGTAAATTGGAGTAGCTCGACAAATAATAACTTGAGTTTTGGTGATTCAAATTGGATTATTCCACTGGAGAAGAAACATTAGAACCATATATCTTCATAGTAGAAGGAACCATTGCCAATTTACAGACCAAATTGAGTAGAATAATAGTAATCAAGTGAGTTTACATAATGATCACTTTGGCATTAAAGTTAACTCGAAGCCTGGGGGTGATCCAAATGTGATAATTAAAATTCCTACTAAAAATAGACTCATAGAGCTATAATTTTATTAGAATAAGCATGATGAAATATGGCTCAGTGTCCCCGTAAAATTTTCAAGTGAAGGAGCACATAGGTAGACACAACCCTAACCAAAAAACTCCTAGAATAAACCGACTAATATGTGATTGTCACGTATTTGAATAGGGTCGACGAGGAGGAAAACCCGCATTGAAGCCTAGATTCAAGATTGGAATCAAAGTGACGATTTTGGTTTATTCTCAAACTTCTATTTCTAAAATATTCATAATTACAAAATGATTTGAATTTTGGAAATGATTGACAAGAAAAAAGCTGATATTGATTTGTGTTTGAAATGATTTGTTTTATGATTTAAGCACAATCGTTTGTGAAACGAATTTGCATAAGAAAATTGTATGAATGTGAAAATGTTCTATTTGCATACAAATGTATATATATACTATTGTAAATTGTATTGAATGATTTTAATGCCCTTAAAAGAATGTTAACCGTTATAATTCGAGTTAAGGATAAATCGACATAATTAACAAGAGTCGAACAAACGATTTATTGTAATTAACTGCATGCTAGGGGACAAAGACGTAGAGTTCACCAACTGAAAGTACATATTATAAATATATATATATATATATATATATATATATATATATATATATATATATATATATATATATATATATATATATATATATACCAACATACAACCTAGAGGACTGTGGCCGATGATCGCTATCCCGTGCAATCAAAGTGGCAAGCAAATTCGATAAGGGTAAAATGATAATGAGATTGGAAAACTACATGATTGGTGATTTGAACCGATTTAGTGCATAAGGAAATCAAAAGATAACTTGAAATAACCAATGAATTGTAATTGAATGGGCCAAATGAATATATATATATATATATATATATATATATATATATGTGTGTGTATGTGTGTGTGTGTGTGTGTGTGTGTGTGTGTGTGTGTGTGTGTGTGTGTGTTGTACGCATTGGTCATTGAAAATGGACAACAAAGATTGTTTTATAAACATTGTACAGATTTGATTTAACCAAAATGAAGAGAGAGTAGAACCACTAAGCATGAAAATGCTTAGCATGTTGTTTTTATCAACGCCGCTGCGCATCAAAGAAAGTTATAGACCGAAGATCGCCGATCGTCACACCGCCAAACAACGCAGAGTATGAGTAAATGCTCCGCCCTGGTGCATATCATTCCATTCATGATATTTCAGAACCATTTTATCAATTCAATGATGTAAAAGTCTTCATGAGAATAATATATTTTGACCTATTTGTTTTGATATTTATGGAATGTGTTTTAAAGAGAGGACTTTAAGAATATCATTTTGTAATGTATTTGAAAAGGCATGGAATGCCAATCTGCATAAACGCTGCTTATTCAAGAATGCTTATAGTCTTATTTTGAATTAAGGAATGTATATGTCTTTTTTATGTCAATAATGTTTAGGTCATGATAATACACCCATAAATAATTATGTTTTAAATGAATATTAATTATTTATATTAGAAATGGGTATATGAAATGTATTTAAATGAACAGGTCTTTAAAAGGTAAAAGAGCGCTACACTCGGAATTCGATGAAATTCGACGAAATTCAACGTGGTAGCTAGATTTCGCGAGACGATTCCAATGGTGAAGTTCGTTTCATCATCCGAGATCTATAAAAATTTTAGATTTTCCCATTGAAATTACCTTTTTACCCTTTCTCAAAAAAAATTGAATTTTCTTGGGTTTTACAAAAGATTAGGGACATCTTCAGATCAATCATGCTTAATTCTAAATGTCCTAGAACTTGTTAGATTATTAGTTACAAGGAAATCCTAAGCAATACCACTAATGTGAAGTGATATAGGCCATTCTGGAAGATATTGAACTTTCAAAGATCAATCTGTTGACTCACAAGCATACACCTTAGTTCCTTATTTGAGCTAATAGTCTACCTCATCATTAACCAGCAAATGAAAGCCTAGATCCTCCCTTGAACATAATCCTATAGTAAAGAACCCTAATTTGCCTAGATTACATGAAAATACTTCAATGATGGAAAATGACAAGTTTGGGGGAATATTATTTCAAAAGTACAAGGAAGGATAAGAAGGGCAATTGAGATGAGAAAAGATGAAAATAATGAAGAAAAGAAGATGTGAAAAGAAAAGTGTCAAGGTGGAATAAGTTTAGTCCTCGTAGTTTCCCTCCCGAGGAACAATTAAGTCCTTAGTAGTATAATATCTAGTAATCTCAATGCCACTACATAGGAGTTACTCGACCCAAAGTTCAAGGGTGGTAGAAAGCTTAAAAGGGCAAAGCATTGCACTATTCCAAAACCTTGATAGAAGATGAAAAGTAAAAAGCTTCTAAGATAAGGAAGAGAGTTTACAGTGTGAATGTGGTCAAGAAAGACATCACAAGATAGAGTATGTAGAAAGATGCACCAAATCAAAGGGGGAAGTTAGAGAGTTGACATGAATGGAAAAAGTCAAGAATGCATATGAAGGCAGGTATGTCAAAGTGTAAATAAAATCAGGGTGAAATTGAGCCTAAATTGTCTTATTACCTACCCAATTACCTCAGCCTCACATTATAAGCCTAAAATACCTAATTGATTCTAAAGGTGGTATAAGCTTACATTAGTGGAGATTAAAGATGCAAACAGCACAATATAGAACTATGAATAAAGGAGAAGCATACTATCTAAGTAAATATCCTTAAGATTAACTAATCAAGGAAGAAGAGAGAAGACCATCACACACTCACAAATCAAGGTGGAATAATTGAATTGTATACACAATATAAATTACTTGGATTTTTAGTAAACTTAATTGAAAATCTTCCTAATTCTAGATTGGAAACATATTTAGAAATAATTTTACAACTAATTTATGTTTCCTGCCAAATTGTGGATTCTACCAGAAAAATGTCCTTAAAAATGAGAGCTAAATTGTTTATATAAACAAAGACTTTATTTTTTTGCTGTAATAACAAAACTTTAAGTTTGGGGGAATTTTATGAGTTCTAAACTCAACTATTTTTATCCATTTTTTGGCATAATTTTAGAAGTTTATAATTCATGTTAATGCTGAATTATGGAATGTTCACCAACTTTTTGTTTTGCAAGTTTTTAAATGAAAATGAAATAATTCCAACAAGAAAAGCAGAAAATTGGTCATAGCAGAATTATCTGACACAACACAATTTCATAATGTCGCGACAGAATCCCAAATGACAAGCAAGAGTTATGTCGCAATAAGGATCAAGCTGAACTCAAGCCAGAAATGAACATTGTTGTCGCGACAATGGATTTTTATGTCGCGACAAAGCTGGAGAAGTTCATAAAGAAGAATGTCGCGACATTCCTAACTCATGTTGCGACATTGATCAAGCACATGGCAATGAAACTCACAACTTTGTCGCGACATCTCACAACTTTGTCGAGACATAAAGAATTGAAGATAGCAGAAAAGCTCTTTCGCGAAAAAAGACAACTATGTCACGACACAAAATCCATAGTCACATTTGAAGGGAAAGAACTAAGTCATTAACAAAGAAATTTTATGTCATTTAAAATAGCAGAGCAATGACAGTCAAGACAAAATGCCCGCAAGAGAATTTTCATGCTATACAAACATTTGGTACCTTAATACAAGACTAAGTGCATTATATGTCACGATAGAAGAAAACTATGTCGCGACACAACATTCAGGGTCAACAATGAAAGATAAGAAGACTTTATCGCGACAGAAAATTTTTAAGTCGCGACAAACACAACACAAGGCTGAAGTGAACTCTGTTGCGACAAAGATGGCTACTATCGCGACAGAAGTTAAGAAGAAAGTAAAGAAAACAAGGCAAAAATCTCTATCGCGACAATAAAAATTGTTGAGTAAGAGATTTCTATCGCGATGCAGAAGTTTTGCGTTTGAGCGTGAACGGGAAGGACATGAGACTAACTAAGACAGATAAGTCACACAAAACTTTAATGTTGCAACAACATTTGCCGACTGTAGAGCAAAGATGATTAGGGTCGCGAAAAAATTCTGACAGCGGCCACAACAAACCAAAGCAACTGTGAGAAACTCTGTCGCGGCACAAAAACTTTATGTTGTGACCCAAATCAGCGCAATAGAAAGAAACTTAGTCGCGACAAAGAATTTGTTGTCGCGATATTACCATTCCAAGTATTCAAGGCTACAGATTCAAGAATTATCGCAACACAAGAAAAGCTTTGTCGCGACATAAACCGCATAACCTCGTAAGAACTATGTCACACAAAATTCGAAGAGAGTATAAAATAGTTATGATAAAATCGTATGCAGACAAGATGTCATGCATAAGAGATGAAAACTTGTCGCATATAACTTATGTTTAATAAAGTTACTAATTAGGCAAGAATTTTTTGGGATCCACAATTAGTGCCTGGGCGGCGCCCATCATTTGAAAATCTATAAATAGACGTATCTGGTAGGCATTGTGCGTAGCCTTCCAAACCGTAGAACTTCTAGATAGCCGGAGACTCTTGTATATTATTTTTCTTTCTTTGGTTTAGTTTTTGTATGCATTTTAGCTTAGTTCTTTTTGGGATTAACAACAATCTAGTAAAGTTTCGAAATGGGTTCGTTGTAAAATTCTTGTTTTTCATTATTGTTTAATTAAATGAATTTGAAATTTTCTAGAGTTCATTTATTTCATATTGTTTACAATTTCGTTGAATTTACCCGACGCTTAGTCAATGTTATTTGTGATCCAACTTGAAAACTGAGCTCCATCTCGGGAATTGATTGATGTGATTATTATTTTATGCTCAACTTGAAAGAAGTTCATAGTTCAAATGTTTGGATTTATTTAATTGGTATTGTTCTTGAAGCTACTTGTTCAAAACATTAGTAGCTTGTACCTAGAAAATGACTGTTTCTTGCTCTGATTTCCAGGAAGCCCTCTGAGTGACACAAATATGGAGAATCCTGAGAATATAGAGCAAGCATTTCGGGGTTATGTCGACTTACAATATTACGTATACCTAAACTCAAAATCACTTAGATAGATCAACATTTACCATAAAGGTGAGGATAGTCGGATGATGTATCAACTTAATTTATCGAGGTTTCTCTCAATTTATTAGAGATCTCATCCCATGTTAGCATAGATCCAACTAAGTGAAATAGATAAATTCTACAAAATTAGATTTAATGAGTTACCAATTAAATTTGAAGGTCTGCATATCCATCTATAGAGGCAAGAAGTCTTCAATCCTGAGAAATGGGTATGAAGAACTGAAAATGAAAAATACCCAGATTTTAGAAAGAGGTTTCTATCATAACTGATTTAGAATCTATATCCGAAAGAAATATGGATCTCTAATTATTAAATGTATGGTTTATGGAGAAATCTAAATTATACTGATCTTGCATCTTTTACAAGTTCAGATTTCAAAACTATTACTAACATGTTATAAATTGATGCAGAAATTTATAATTGCACATTGATCTATTTCCTGGTGTTACTTTACATAGTGAACTTTCCAATCCATTTATTTGAATTATTTACATGTAGTTATAGAGTTTTATCTAGTTTTTGTTTTGCTTAAGTTTAGAAACAAACCATTTTTAACTTTGGAGTTCAAATAGCAAAGATCTTGAGTAGATGGGGTATTTGATATTTAGATTTATCATCAATCCTCACGGAATGATATCCTGACTTAAATCCATTTTATTACTTGTATGACCTGCGCACTGCAGAATTAGACCAAATTAATTAATGATCACCTTCTTTCAAAATAGGCTAAACACTTTTTTTTTTATTAAAATTTAGTCAAACAGTTTTATGACATTTCAAATTGGACCGAAAAAGTCTTGATGGAATTGCTAATACTAGATTTTGTCTACTTAAAAATCTGGCCAATCAAGTTTATATGCTGTGCCAAGCTTCGTCAGCTTACGCCTTCATTTATGGCTTGAGCTGAATGATCCTTGTTGCAACATAACTCCTGCTTGTCATTTGGGATTCTATCACGACATTTTGAACCTATGTCACGACAGAGAATTCTGCTCTGGCCAATTTTCTGCTTTTCTTACTGGAATTATCTCATTTTCATTTAAAAACCTGTAAAACAAAAAGTTGGTGAACATTTGATCTGGGTACACGGTAGGGTGATCCTAATCAACAAAATTTATATTTACTCTCTCCTACACGAGTCAAGCACGCAAAGATAGCGGTCTAGGGTCGAACACTCCGGGACGGGCTTTTCATCCCACAAATGATTCGTATCATGATTCAAAATGGTGAGGCTTTGTTTGGATTTTTTGGATTTGCATTAAAAAGTGTGGTCATGGTGCTACTTAACTAATCGAAATAGTTTAAAATGAGGTAAATAGAGACCTTAAAGGCTGGAATCACCAGCTTGATAAAACAAGTAATATGTCTCAAGAGTTTCCTCTGATTATGGCAAACGATAGTCATAGCCAAAACCGGATGGTTTAGCTTTAAAAACTAACCCTTAAACACTCCGATTTGAGTCAAAACATGTAATCGACATTTAATGTTCCAAAGAATAGTTAGAATGCACCATAACTGACTTCAGGCTCAGAATGACATCTAGAAGAATGTCGTGCATCTACCATTAAGAATGCACCAACCCTAAAGCATGACAAGTATTGGACTAAATGAAAGACATTAAATAGCATTAAACCCTAGTTGCGCCGGAACAATAATGCATCCATTTAAACCGAGGACCACTTGCAAACCACCATTAACTAACAACCTAATCTCTCCTCTTCAAGGTTTCAGAGGCTTAGCCAAGCATCCCTGAGTTGTGTCATCCCCATGTGGTGTTTACAACCAAGAAAATGAGAGAAAGAAGAGAGAGAAGAGAGAAAACAAAGAAACCAAACAAAAGCCGCGTGAATGAATGCTTCACGAAGTTGTGGTTACAAAGTTATAAGGTGGCTTATATAGCCATACAAGATGTGTAAAATACCAAAATACCTAAAATATATGATTACAATAGGGACAAATGGGAATTACACAAACCAGGTCGTTGGAACAAAACACAGGGACAATTTCGCTATCATAGTGAAAATACATGAATAAAATTCAATTCGCTATATGCACAACTTCGCTTATGATAGTGAATTTTCGCTATGATAGCGAAATTTCGCTATCATAGCGAAAAAATGTGCATAGCGAAATTTCAAGTAGGATTGGCGAATTTTCTATGGTTGCGAAATTCGGCATCCTACGTAAATTCTCGCTATGGTTATGAAATTTCGCAATCCTACGAAATTTTCGCAATGCATTTAAAGTCCCGCACTCTCCTCGCATCCCCCGCATTCGGGCCACCCTCCATTTCTTTAATCCACTTGACATTTCTTCAATCACCGATGAAATCGCCAAGAATCTTATGGAACATGGCATAACTCCAAGACTAACCTCAAGCCAAGCTTGAAATGATGGCTGAGGCTCACAAACCCTGCAAAATTACCAAAAACAAACTCAAAACAAAATCGTGAGTACTAAACGGACCTCGCGCATTACGTCAATCGGGCTAGAATTCATGATTAGTATGCAAAAAGCACTCAAAACCTATCTTAAATAGGACTCAAAATAGCACTTTTTGGGTACTAATCAACATTCCATAATTCAGCATTAACATGAATTATAAACTTCTAAAATTATGCCTAAAAAATGGATAAAAATATATGAGTTTAGGACTCATCAGCCTTACACTCCTTATCTTCTCTTCGCTTACCTCCAGTGCTTGATCACTAGGCTCACTGTTGTCCAATTCATTCTCTTTTTCTCTTCCTTCCTCCTCAAATCCTTTCAACTTTTCTTTGCCATTGTTTGCTGGAGTTTTAATGATGGCAGTGAGGGTGAGAGGAGAGATTGCAAGGCATTTTTCTTCTTCTTCTTGGTCAAAAGTAACTCCCCTTTTATGCATAAGTAGGTGATGATTCAAGAATGGGGCATAATTGAAGAAGTTACTCTGATAATCTAGAATTGATTTCCATGATCTTCTCCCAAAGTTGATCTTGTATCCCTTCAAGATAGCATATAGGAGGATTGCTCAGGCAAATTTCACAAAGGTATACATGTCGTAGGTGTCAAAATCGAACTAAGAAAGAAAACCAATTTCATTTCTGGCCAAGAATCCTCTAGCTATCTTGACAAATAGATTCTTTTGTTTCCTTCCCACGCCTCTTGCCATCACCAACTCCTAAGTATCTTCTCGATAGTCAAAGTTCTTCCACCTTCTAAAATTTGCCCCATCGCTTAGCTTTCCTAACCCACACATATGATTGATGGTATGCCTATCGAAAGAGACCCACTTTCCTCTCACAAAACACTGTGTTTCCTTCCTGTCCCGCAAATTAGCATAGAACTCTACATTACGATAATACGCCAAAAAGTGCGTGTATGCTCAGAGATGGTAGTCCATCCTCTTTCTCACACTTTTAGTGTGGGATTATTTCCTAAACCCTCTCCAATGAATCTCTTCTTTAACAAGGTCTTTTGCATCAATTCAATTGCCTCTTTGGACAAAAAGTCATCATTATCACTTCCATTGTTTGTTTCTTCCTCTTCTTCTTCCCCTCTCTTCCTCTTTCTTGTCTTTCCCACTTCCACTTTCTTCAATTAATTTCCACTATTCTTAACAAAGTTTTTGAACAGCTCAACCTCTCAGATTCACCCTAAATTATGCCATGATTCTGATTTGGAACTATCTTTTGCTACTAAAACTTTCTTAAAGAAGGAGAAGATGAAGGATTGAGAGAAGGAAAAGGCTCTAGGTCTTCTAACGGGTGGGAAAAAGATGAACTTCAAATTTAGACTTCTAAACATTTTAAATTCTCTTTTTAAAGGCAGAAAGAATGTGTTGCGACATCGAGGTTATCGTGATATACATCTGGTATCGCGACATACATATGGTGTTGCGACATATAATTGAGCTCTAGTTATAAGAGGTTGACACAACCCTTTATGTCGACAAAGAAGGTTTTAAAATGTGAGACAAGCTAGAATGTTGAGATGTCACGACACTTGTAAGATATGTCGCGACACAGGTTATGTTTCAAACAATCCTAACAATTCAATATTATGACCAATTTTCATCAAACTTTCAACTACTACACACTCATTTCAGATCAAACAAACTCAGCAAAATCAAGCTATTAACACGAAATGATTATGATTTAGAAAATCAAATTCAAGCATGGTCACTTAGGTGTCGTGACCTTCCTTGCTTCCTACCTTAGTCAATTAAGCACATTTTCTTGCTCATTTTGCTTCTTTTGATATTGATTCCTGCAAAACAATAATTTTGGTGAAATCCATACTTAATAAATAAGCATTAAAGCCTTAAATATGTATGCCAAAATGAACTTAAAGTTATATGAGTTTCATACTCATCGGCCATCGATCGCGCATTGTAATTTTACTCAATGCCGCAATCAACATCAAGATTGAACTTTAAAAATTATAATGTCGTAACTTATGTTATTTACATTTTGATTGTCGCGAATTTTCCTTCCAATCATGTGTCTTCAAGGTCTATCGCAGATACCCGTCTTCATGTACAACCTGGCTGAATTCTAAATGATTGTCATGGCACCCAATACGCTTGTCGTGACATTGTGAGTTACTCGTTGGTCTTTAAGGTGTCGTGATATTGTCATGACATTCCTGCTCGACACTCCTTTTGGATGAATGTCACGATAAGTTTGTGAGAGTCGCAACATTGTTCAGTTGTTTCTCCATAGACTCTTCACGTTTGTGTCGCAACATAAGTTTCAATGTCACGACATAACTTATGCCATCTGGTCTTCTGTTATCTCACAACATAAGTTGCAATGTCGCGACACAACTTATGTCATCTAGCCTTTTGTTATGTCACGACATATATTGAGGTGTCGCGACACAACTTATGCCATTTGCTTCCGCTATGTCGCTTACATGTTGAGGTGTGTTACCTTTCCTCGCTTCCCGCCTAAATAATTAAGCATATTCTTCTTGTTTTTTTGCTTTTTTGATATTGATTCCCGCAAAATAGTAATTTTGGTGAAGATTCTATAATTTCGCATTAAATTAAGCATTAAGGCCTCAAATGTAAAGTGAAAAATGAACTTCTAAAGTTATATGAGCCTATACTCACTCCACAAGGATCGAGGCATTGCTTTTTTTGTTAGAATGGGAATTTTAAGTTACAAATAATTGCCTAAATTATAACCTATTACATCTATCCAAAAATACAACAAATTCACATCACCTACATTACAAATAATTCATCCAAATTAACCAACTTTCATCCTAAGTGCATCGAAATGACAACCAATACACAATAATTTATCATTTCATATATAAACCAAATCATATTTGTAGCTAATTTAAGCCCGGTCTCGACCAAGCATGATCTCAAACCAAACCTGGGGACGATTGTTTAATTCTTTTGTTTATTTTTTTTTCATTTGTTTGTTGTTTTCTTTTTCAAAAATGTCGCAACCCGAATCCCCGGCCCGACCCGAATGGCGGATTCGAACCGGAGCCCGGTTTACTATGACGTTTTCATTTATCTTATCAAAACATTTATTTATGTCATTTCGTTTTAAGGCTTTCAATTACACAGAATCATTTTCAAATGGTAGGCCCATAAACATTTACTCTTATAATATTCGCTTATAAATATTTATCTTGCCTTTATAAAATGATACACAAAACAATGGTTCAGAGTTCAACTACTTTGTCCACAAAATATCACATGTTCAAAATATATGGGATATAAACGACGGGGTATACTTATACCTACAACTTTACACTCACGCTTCGCTTTTGGTCTCCTCTTCCGCTTACCTCTCGTAGAACCCGCACATAGATAAAAAACCATACGCAAAGATTTTCTGGCCATAGCTATTTCATACAGTCATTCCAATTTCAGTTTAATATGACACATGCATTTATCATTAAATCATACCTTATATCAAAACAATATACTATGCTTATTCATTTTCGCATGCTTTCACTTTACGAATCATTGATCATATCAAATATGCATTGTCACATGCAACAAATCATACTACAATTAAATTCATGAGATTCAAACGTACAGTCTTAAAGATGTGTTTAGTTTACAAATCCCATTTACACTCATCAAGTTCATTATTTCACTCGCCTATAGTCCATGACATTTATGACGGATCTGCTCGTGAATCCCGCCTTTTTATCATTCGGTAATGTGCTTACACATTTCACACCACTCCATCATGCGTCGGACGCCGATTACGCACTCCCGACATATGGTATTTAAATTCATACACCATCATGACAGATGCCGACATGCATCCCGCCAAGTAGAACATTTCTTCACGTCATACGCCACCATGACAGATGCGCGATTAGTGCATCCCGCCATGGCACTGGATACTCAGTGCCTTCATGATGCATGTCGATTAGGGCATCCTAATTTCAGCCTGCTCATTCAAAGATATCGAATTCACCAAGATAAGAAGTGACTAATTGCTTACACCGATTAATCTTTCATGCAATTAATCGTCAATCTTCAATTATCACATTTTCAACCATATACACTTCTGTAATATCATTTCAAAATATACTCATTCCATATAATCATTTCATATTTATTTGCAAACTACCAAAACACTAAAATAAGCACAGGTCGCAAAGAAACCCAAAAAGCTGTCGCCTCTAGCTCCTCCTCCCTTCGATCTCGGTCCTAGGTTAGGTGATCCTCACCCGTCCCTAGTCAATAACAATCATGCCACTCTTAGTGGATAAACAATTATTATACATTTTTATTAAATGTTGATTAATTTTCGTTAACGGTCTTGGGTTAAGACACTAAGTCTGCTCAAAGGCTTCACCGAGGCGGTGAGGCATGGTATGCTTTTCATTTAGTTTTATCCTTATTTGAACCCCCATTAATCATTTGTTAGGGTCCTTAAACTATCGTGTTCACGTGTCGTGTCAAATTTTGTCAGCCCTATTGACAATGACTATAACATTGACTTTATAATGCCGCAACTTATGTCGCAACACAAACGTGAAGAGTCCTTGGAGAAACAAATAAACAATGTCACGACACTCACGAACTTTTCGCAACATTCATCCAAAAGGAGTGTCGAGTAGGAATGTCACGACAATATCAATGACACCTAATACCAACCAAAGAACTCACAATGTAGCAACAAACGTATCGCGTCGCTGCAACATTCCGTCTCGCAGGTCGACGCCGCCTGTACATCGCAGGCGCTGACGCAACATTACAACTTATGTCGCGACACAAACATGAAGACCATCTAGCATAAATGTCGGACACTCACAAATCCTGTCGTGACATTCATCCAAAAGGAATAATGAGAAGGAATGTCACGAATATCACGGCTATTCCCCCGAAGCACCAACCAAGAACTCATGTTGTCGCGACATTCATTCCAAAGGCCGACGATCAGATAACAAGAGAACAAAGGTCACGATGTAATCTTTGAAGACAAGATTGGAAGGGAAAGTCGCGACAATCAAAGAACGTTTCGACATGCTTGCAGCATTGAAACTTTAGTTCAAAGTCGCAATCGGGCCACAAGTATGATTTAATTAAAAAAAAAAATTCATTTATTTTTTTTAAAGCTCAACGTCGCAATCAACATCGCAAAGATTTGCTGACAGATGACGTACGCAAGATCTAATGGGACATTATTTTGATTTTTAACTTATTTTAGTATTTTTTTTTAATAACATATATTTGTCCAAATCTCTAAATTTTGCCCTAAATCTCTAAATTTTCAAATCTAATATTCTAAAAATTATTTTTTTAAAAAAATTATTATTATTTTAAAATGAATCCCATACATGAGAATAAAAATGGACGCTTGATCGAAATGAAGCGGATGGAGAACGGCTTGCTCAAAAAGGCGGTCTTATGTGAATATGATGCAAAAGAAGAAGTTGCTCTCATCGTATTCTCCAGCCCCGGCCGTGGCCATGCCAATTACTACAGGTTTATTTCTCCCCAACATCTATCCTCTATTTTGTTCTATGATTTCTTTCTGCATGTTATATTATATTGGTGCTTAGTTAGTTACATGTCCGATATTTCGGTTTTTCATGTTATGCCTCTTTCCCCGGTTGTTGTGTATGATAGATACTCAGATCTGTGAAATTTGAAGTTTCCTTGTATATCATATCCATTGTTGTATCTCTACTTCTGTTAGAGTTTTCAAACCTAGGATGATGAACCCATCACAAATCCACAATTTTCAGCCAAAAAAAGAAGAAGCTAAATTAGGGTTCTTAGAACCCCATGTAAAGGACACTTACATATTCTCTTTTATATATATATATATATATATATATATATATATATATATATATATATTGATTACAGTTGATTTATATTTGGACACTTACATATTCTCTTTTGGCTCTTTTCCAGACCCATACGAATTCTTCCATTCCATCCTAAGTAAATTGCTGTTCCACTTTACCACCTCCTCCGCTACCAATTAATAATATCAAAGAAAGTGCCAGCTACCACCTTACTGTACTCTTCCTCTAACAAATCCTATATGCTCTTAATCTAAGTTTCACCTTGTCTCATGCTTTATATGTTCCCTTGTTCATTCCTTTCCTTTTTATTTTCACCTTTTTCCTGGCTTAAAATATTTATTATATCTTCTTTCTTTCTTCCCAAATTTAGATGCTTTAAATTTGTCTTTGGACAGTCACAGAGGGGCCACTCTCAAATGGAAAGTACTAAAGGAACAGTAATAAACCTGAGACAATGATGAAATAGAACAGTCGACATGGAACATGGCAGTTTTGGGTAACACTGCATGAGACATGTATGTACAAACCCCAGCATAATATTCTCATATTTAGTTTTATAATGGAAAATACAAAAAGTAAAATATAATTAAGATAATTATCAAGAATTTTATATACTTTAAACTATTTTATATTTAGACTGAGTCACAAAGTCAGTAAGTGTAGTACTTTTATTTTATTTTTTATAGGTAGTAAGAGTGTAGTAAATCTTCCTATGCAGATGCGGATTGTCAATGATTTGAAGTTAAGAAATTCTAGAGGCTACTTCCTAATTTGGTTTATCTTCATGTAAATTTATGTTGGATTCTTCTCTCATTCTATAGGGTGTGCTTTAATGCAATAGAAGTAAAGTAGATTAGGAGTCTGTTTGACAATGATTTTATTTGAAGTGCTTCTAGTAAAAATATTTTCTTAATAAGTGTTTTTAGGAGAATTTTTTGTAAAGTGTTTTTCAGAATATATTACAAGTGATCATATATATATATATATATATATATATATATATATATATATAATATATATATATATATATATATATATGCTTGTATTTATGTATTTTCATGCATGAAGGCTTTAATCTGACAGTCCATGTAAAATCTGTTTGATTTGTATAATGCAAGCTACAATGAAATCAGAAGCTGATACAAGATTCATGGCAAAAAGTGGCTTTTAAATGAATGGATATCGAAGTAATAACATATTAATATACAAGAAATCTTTTCCTTTTCAGTTTGACTCATGAATACGTATGAGATCAGTCCATCTCTTACCAACCAAAGTTTACATAGCTAGACAGAGCTCTATAGCTACTTTAACTTGAAAAAGAAGTGACTTCCATTAGACAGAATCTCTGTTCCTGAGCGGTAGTTCAGTAGATCCGACCTTGGGTTGCTTCCCAATAGGACCAATAGTTACTAGTTCGAATCCCCTTAAGATCGTTGGAGGATTTACCCAATCGTTAACTTCAAGATTCTATGGGATGAGAAACCTGCACATGCCATGCAATGCTGGGGTTCTAAATGCTTTGAGGTTAGCAGTTGAAGATATGCATGTCTCTTCATATGCTGAGAAGTTGTATTACAGGAATTCATTCCAAAGACTTTATCCTCTATCCTTGTTTCAAAAGTTACAATATGTCCATTTGATTTAGTCAAAAATTGTAGCATGTTATGGAAAGTTATGATAACCATCACTGCACCTTTGTTTACTAATTAATACTCAGAACGATTGCTGACATGAATTATTCTCTGAAATGATCCAATGAAGACAAATTTTATTGTGTTTTTTGCAGAGTGAAAGCGATAATGGAAAGGTACAAAAAATGTGTTCGGATTCCTCCAATACAGGATCTGTTTCTGAAGCTAATGCTCAGGTAAAATTTTGACTGCTCACTTGTCTAAATGAAAACTCAGCCTTCCTCCTCAAAATATGGAAAGTATTCCATTCATTGAAATCACATAGGCTAGACGGTTCTTTTTCTAGTTGGTAAAGAATTTCCTTCAGGTTGTGTTTGGTTCCAGGAAAGTAGCAAAGGAAAGAAAAACATGTTAAGGGAAATGATTTTCATTTGTTTGGTTGTCCAAATCTCAAAAATAAATAAAATTAGAATCTTACATATTTTTAAATTATTTAATCTTTATATAGATTACTTAAAACAAATAAAATAAGTTTGAAGTATAAAATAAAAATAATATGTTGGATTTAACTCTATTTCTATTTTCCTTCATTTTTTCTTTCCTTGTACTTTTGGACTATTTTTTCGTTCTCAATAAATACTGTAGAAAATCATTTTCCCAATCTTGGATGATATGGATAGTGCAAGAGAAAAAAATATATAAAGGAAAATATTGTAATATTTTATCTAATACTTTTCTTGAAAATTAATAAGGAAAATAAGAGAAAGAGAAGGGAAAAAGTGTTTTGCATTATATCTATAGAATATTAGGTCTCTAATCATGTATATATATATATATATATATATTATATATTTGATCGAATATTTATTTATATATTATATTCCTATAAATATAAAAAAAGAGAGAAAATCATTAAATTTATAAAAAGGAAAAAATATAAAAATAGATCTCTTGGTTTTTTTTTCATTTAAATTTTAATATATAACCAAACAAGAGAAAAGTTTTATATTCTTTTTTTTTACATTTTTCTTTCCTTTCCTAATCAATTTTCTTCCTAACATTTTCTAGAAACCAAACATAGCCTTAATGTATGTTTACCTTGGGCTAATATCTTAAGATTAATTGATGATTGACTGCTTCGTTACTTGAGAGGTGTGCTTACATGTTATTTGGATTACAAGACAAATCTTAAGACACTCTGTTCACTTTGAAATGGCATGATAGGTACAAACCCTTGCATTTGGTGACTGTAGTTTCTTCAATGAGGCATGCTGTGTCATATAAGAATTCACCCAAACAAAAGATTGATAAAAATAAAAGAATATTTAGCCAGAATCACTTCACTAATGATTCATCCATAACTATTTTTAATGATTTTGAAATAAGAATGAATTAATCACATGATCCTGATGTGTAAAATGATGTTGATAATTAATGCTCCTCATTTTGTTACTAAGAGCTAAAGATTGTTAGAAACAAAGTTTCTCAAAACTTCTGTAATATACTTGATATATACAAATGACAGGTGATTTATTACACTGATATGCTTTCTGCTTCATTTAAGAGTCACACTGATTTTTATTGTTCGATAAAAATATATTTTATTGTCACCTTCAGTTTATACACAAACTTTAAAAGGGTGTAATGGTTTGATTAATATATTTATGATTAGGTTTGATTACTTGAAAAAACGTTTAATGGAATGAGTTATTTGAAAGTGATGTAATTTTACATATTCAATTATAAAATTCGTTTTTTTTAATATAATCACTTTTACAACTACACTTAACACTAGTAATCAACCCCATTAATCAATCAGATCCCCCTCCTTGATGTCGTGTTTTTAATCTTTGAACAAACAACTGATAGCATGGGACAAAAGAAATCACCTTAAAGATAGAGTGCTTTAGGCATCTCCCATTGATACTGAACACAAAAAATTAAAAGTACACAAGTTATTTCATGTTCATAGATTATTTGTTAATTTTTTCTCTCAAAATTCTCACAAGAACTTCATGGTCTTACTATTTATTCTTGAAAAATAATGATTCTTTCTCTTTGAGCACGTTAGATTCTTTATTATTAAAATGAGCTGTGCACCAAATTCTCAAAAGAGATAGATTTCCCCAACAAACAAAGATTAAAAAAAAAGCAAATCTATGGGAGAGTCATGATGCAATGACTTTAGAAAAGATGAGTCTTAAACAAAACCTAAAAGTCATCTTTTACAAATCTGATTTTGGGCTGGGACAAGAAAAATTAGAAATCGTCTGATGAACAGACAGAATCCTTTACATTTTTTTTTTTCTAAACTCAGGTTGTAGAATACACCCTTATGGAGCTTGGTAAAAGTACTTTAGTGAGTGAATGGGAGTCGGAAACGCTTTCAAAGCCATTTTTAGAGCAATCTATAGTACCTGATGATGATGTATACAATATTGTGATTTATTTGTATAGGAATGTTACCCTAACTCGGGACATGTTGAAGTAGCAATTAAAGTTGCTTTGGACAACAAACACTTTGTGAAGGAAGCTGCTTTGGACAGCTAGCACTTTGTGAAGGAATGGCCATGTGAAGTACCGAGGTTAGTATGTCGTGTGATGCCAAGTTTGAGTGAACTAGAACATTTAACCAGCGAGCGCCTGGAAATTTATCTGTGGTTTGCTAATATGTTAGGGTTGGTGAGTTGAAGGAAGAGTGCAAAGGATACTGAGGGATACTTACTTATCATGGAGCAAATGGTGGTGACCGGGTTTGAAGACGTGGAAGGAAAGGCGGATGAGGAAGTGCTTTTTGACATGATCGAGTCAAAGCCAGAAGTTTGGATAAGAGGGAGTGGGATGAGTTTGGGAACTGAATTGAGGTAGGGCGCTGAGAATTGGATGAGTTTGGGAACTGAATTGAGGCATAAGGGTGGGTGGGGGCTGATAATGTGAGGCTGTTATGAGTTTAGAAACCGAGTTGAAGCATGAGGGTGGGTGGGCCTGATAAGACTGGGATGAGTTTGGAAACTGAATCTAAGTATGAAGAGGGTGGGGCTGGTAATTGAAGAGTGAATTGTGAATGTGTGGCTTTAGTTTAGACGTGCGAATTGCTACATTTTGTGAGATCTGAGTTCCTGCAGCGACATTGATGATTCTGAGAACAACAGAGTTGCCCCCAAATGCTGTGCCTGCCAAGAACAGAGTCTTCTGATTGTGGAGACTCATGCTCTGCTTGCTCCACTACTACTACTACTACATCAACTTGGAATGGAATTAGTAGTGTTAAAAAAAAAAAAAAAAGCTTACTGTTAATTCAGGTTCAAGATAGCAACTCGATGCCTTGCCTGCTATGAGGACCAAGACAGAGCTAGCTACAGAAGTAAAAACATTCCTGTCTGCTTATTTTGGCTTTTTCATTTGTTGTGATGATAATACTCATGTATTCTTTCTTTGTAAACTGAAAATAGATATAGTAAATAAATAATTCTTTCACATTGTTCCATTCAGGTCTTATGCACTATAACTGCCGTGGTCTTGATTTCATATACAGGTTGACCTTTGGGTCTGCTTAAAAGGTTGTGTTGAAGTTGGAAGCTTGAAACAAGCTAATCAAATACACCTTTTTTTAATATATGATGATATAATAATGATAGGAAGATTTGTTGCTTTTAAGTGATGTTTTCTCTTCTTTTTTCTTTTTCTTTTCTTTTTTTCTCATTTTAAGTATTTGAATATTTATTTTAATTCCCTTTTGGTTTTATGTCCAAATATGCATATAAAACTTTATGTGCAAGGTAAAATATATTTCATTTATTTATTTATATTTTATGATTTAGGTTGAGTAATTATGGTAAAAAGGTTGAAAAAGGTATGTAATTTACGTATCAAATTAGGAAATTCACTTCTTTTTTTCGCATCTATTCATTTTTTATTATATCTTTATAGTAATATGAACCTAGGATTTCTCGGAAACTCATCCACGCTTGAAGGGTGGCTAGGAATTTCCCTTTTAAAGCATGGAAAAGTTCAAGTGCATCTCTCTCAATGATTTGAATATAAAAATATAGCATTTAGTGGTGTATTTCATGTTTAAGTATGTTGGCCTAAGGGTATTTTAAATTGAGATTTTAATGATAACAAATCAAGGTATAAAGTTACTAATGATTTACTTGAGTTAAGTGACATATTGCAAGTGATAATGAACTTAAAGATTACATCATTTATCCAAGATTTGAATCAAGAATCAAGCTCAAGAAGAAAACCAAGATTCCAAGTTCAAGCATACCATGAAGACCTTGTAAACTTAGGAATCTATGTATAATGATTGCAATGGTGTACTTTAGGGTTTATCATCATTTACATGCATTCACTCACAAACTCGGTTTTCAAAATCAAAATTGCATATTGTGAGTACCATGGTCTTTAGACCCACTGCTCAATGGGTCCAAGGCCCGCCTGGCCTGTGATGAAAAGTAGCCCAAGCCCACCTATCATATCAAACCGAGGGCACTACTCCAGACGAGGAACAAAAATCCCGTGATGCTCGTGATGTCTTCCCAAAGGCTTGCCTCAGGGTGGCTCGTCTAGAGTTTTAAGTCCCCAACCGTCGTCCTCCCCGCATATGGCAAGTTCGTTATGGATAAATGGATAAAGGCGGAAAATACGCAAAGGATATTTATCCGCGAATTTCTTAGTTTCCTAATGTCTTACTTCTCGAAAACATTTAACTCAGATAATGAATAATTAGTCCTTGATAAGGAATAAGAGATTTTATCACTAAAATTACGAGATTTTCTTTCCTGAAAGCAGGGAGAGGTTCATGTATAAATTAGGAAGACCCCCCACGAGAGGAGGGTAAGCAATTCCTATTGCGCATATTTTCTTCTTCTTCCTCCCCTCCATATTTTTACTAAGTTAATCGTCGGAGAGAGCCACCACCCAATCACACCTGGATTACCCTTTGTTGTGTTTACATTGGCGCCGATGCCCAAGGGTTCAAACGATCAAGGTAACAACAATCAAGGCTGCCTCGTGAAGAACAAGCCTCGCCCATAGTCAAGGGCTCGTCTCGCCGATTGTTTAGTAGCCCTTCTTCACCACCTGTATCTTTGCCGATTCCCTTCCACGATCAAGATTCATCCAAGGCAACCGCAATGCCAACTAATCCAGTAATCCAATCGCCAGAGGATCACCTTTATCAAGGCCAGACATGGAGAGGAAAAAAAGAGGAAAAGGCGCGTATGAAGGAGTTACAAGGTCATGTCGAACGATTGCAGCGGAAGAACGACCAATTGCAAGCCTAGATGGAGAAAAGTCGTGATCTTGGAAACGAAGTACGAGATAGTGGTCAAGCTGCGTAATACCCCCGCAGATGATGAGATGTCCTCAAGAAATTCCCCCATCCTTGAGTCTCTCACTAACTAAGAATGTTCGGGAGAGCACAAAGGCTAAATCGCGCAAGAGGCCTTTGCGTCACCCTGCCGATGCCGTTAGTGGTGCACCCAGCAGGGCAAGGAGGGAGACAAGCAGGAGGCAAAACCAGCTAGTTCAGGCCCTTAGGAATGCATCAGTGCTGCCCGAAGGTGCGATGCCACCGACATTGTAGACAAGAACGATGCCACCGATGCCGTCAGGAGACTCGCCTCGTACAGACCGACAGAGCGAGATGCAGGCATTTAGGTGCATGGCGCAGCGGTGGTCCCGGGAAGCAGAGGATACAGGCATGCCATGCAATTCTCACCATGGTTTCCGCTTAACCCATCGTGCCTCGCTTGGGCCTGAGGCAGATCAGCCATCCAGCAAGATCCCCAGTGGAAGTGGTTTCCGGCTAGCAGACGCTCGCGTGAGCCCGGCTCACAAGCCTCGACTTCGCAGACAGCCAGCCAACTATATGGCTGCACGGTGAGCCTTACTGATGATTGGGCAACGTCAATTTCGATGAACACTCCTCAACGTGAAAGGAGTGAATTATTCGGACTCTATTATGATAAACAATGCCCACTGGAGGGAGTCAAAGCAGATGTTCAATCTGTGAGAGTTGAATGAACATTTTTGTACACTGTTTTGATTTCGTTGCTATAATGGAGGAAATGATACGTCGACAGATCGTAACGCTGAGACGCGTCCATGCAATCCATGGCTGAGATCAATCATCCAAATGAGGTCAGCTTTTTACCCAGAGGAACTGATCTGTTTACGAGCGCTTTGGCTGTGATCCAGTGCCAACACTTGTCTCGCCGCCAGGTGAGATTTGGCGACTCATCGCACCGGTGGCAGCGCTCGTCGCACCAGACGCGAAATGGTTGTCTACCATTCGACTGACTCTCCCAGGAATGCCCGGCAAGGAAGAGATCAGCGCGATCATCGCAGAGCCAGCTTTCTTAAACAGAAGTCGATCAAAGTAGGCACCATGAGGTATATCAGAGAAATTGACCATGGGGTTGAGTCGACAGTTACGATAAATAATAATGACACGTGCAGCCCTGGCCGTAGTTCCGTAATTCAACCATAAACTACATACTGGACAGTTTGTTTGACAACCATTATTAGTCGAAGCACCAACAAAAGAAACTCTTGAGAGCTGCCACAGTTAAGGCCCGAGTAAATGTTGTCCACACGAAAAGCAGACATGAAGAAACCAAGCCATTAGATGGCCCCATATTCTTTCATCCCTCACAACTAAATGTGGTTGTCATGGCCCCCTACAATGCACAGTATTCACCCTCCAGATACGCTTTGATGCACAGTGGCACCGATAGATCCTAGCAGTGCGGCGGACTTGTTGCAACTACCCGCCTTCAAGCAAATGTAACTCTAAGCCTGCTGGCACTTTCAAAAAACCAAATGTGGCTCTAAGCCTACTAGCACTTTCAAAATACCAGATGTGGCTTTGCTTCTCCGCTAGCACTTCAAAGACCGTATTAACAAGCCCACGACACTTCTCTAAAACCAGATGCCTAAGCCCGCTAAAGACTTCAAACGACCGCATGTAGCCTGCTTGCTGACACATCCAAAAGACCATATGTGGCTCTGCTCACCGACCATCAAAAGGCCGACGCCGAATTTAACTCCGCTGAAGACTCACTAGCGCAATAGTGGCTCTTAACCTCAAGGCTAGAGCCAAAGCCCAGAAATGGTGCCTTGTCGCCTAGTCCATGTGTGACTATCCTAACATTTGACACCCCCTAGCAACTATCCTAATCTGGATTCGTGGAAAAGAATTGTGAAGGTATCAATTCAGTAAAATAAAATCGTATTTCATAAATACACTTGTAGCGTCGGTAGTTACATAAATATTCTAGCGGCCTAACAGGCCAATTACAAAAAATGGGGAGAGAGGAAAAAGAAAAGAAAAAATTAGTTATGGTTCCCAACTGAAGCACTCTTCTTAGGCTCCTTGGTTGCTTTGCCCTGATCCACCTTTGTTGTCGTGACCTCCATAGATGTCGAGGCCGGGGGATACTTGGGGTTTGCAAAGAACTCTGGTGGAAGCGGGTCAAAGGAGTCGAGCATACCATCTGGAACCTCTGGTTGGTCTCCACAAATGTTGTGTTTGAACACACAACATCTATAGCCATAAGCAAAATCTTTGGCTAGGGCCTTAGTAGTCTTCTGTGGCTTCCTTATCCTTGCCAGCCTGAGATTGGAGGGAGGACACCTCATCCTTAGCCGCCCCGAGCTCTAGCATGAGTGATGTTCACTCAACCTCCAAGTGGGAGGTCTCAGCCTCTACCTTGCGCATGGCCTCCTCCGCAACCACTAGAGCTTCTTGGACCCTAGCCAGGTCATCGTCAGTCCTTGCCTTGGCATCACCAGCTGCAACGGCAGCCAGCCGAGTAACTTAGGCTTTCTCTCTTGCCTCATCCCTCTCCTTCTCCGCCCTTGCAGCCTTACCCGGCCTTGACTCCACACCCGGTGCTTAGACTGGGTGGCCTTAGGCCCAGGGAGCGCCAGGCTCACAGTGTTTCAGGCTTTTGATCGACTAGGCATAAAGTCGTTGTCACTCCCATATGATCCAGGCCCAAGCGGCGGATCGAACCAATCGGGACCGCCATAACTATATCTTGGGACTCTCATTGACACGTTACTTTATCGGAAGCCGGAACTTGTACGTGGGTATACAAACAATTTGTAATAACAAAAATCATTTACATATCACAAGACCTACCATAGAGTGGTGATCCATAAAAATCTATACACATATACTGAGTCCCATTTATACATGTACATTTGCTATTGAATATATTTTGTAGCAGCGGAATACAAAATATAATCATACTCCTTCATTGGAGTTTACATCTTATACAAACACTTATACATATACATATCTAATACAAAACATCAGAGATTGCGGAAGTAGTGCGGTGAGCACTTATCTCTGAGCTAGCCTGCTCTACTGATGTGGGATGTTCTGTCCTCTTGCCTCCTCACTTCGATTACCTACGGATTGAACACGTCTTCAAGCTTTGCAGCTTAGTGGGAACATAAGCATGGACAACCACCAATGGTATTTATCCTGACTTATACGCATGCATTTCATATATCATGCATATTCATATAACTTTTATTACTTATCATCTTTACATTCCTATTGCATATCAATCTTTTCCGTTACATGTTCTATGTCTTTGGCATATCTCCTATCTATACTTTTACTTAATTTCTGTTTCTATACTTGCATATTCCATATTCATTCTATAACTTATTGTTCTATGTCTTTGGCATATCTCTTATCTATACTTTTATTGTATTCCTGTTTCTATACTTTGCATATTCCATATTATTTCTATAACTTATTGCTTTTCATATCATAACATTACTTTTAAGTTATATGAACCCACATCACATCTTTTTGTATGTCTTTCTTAGGAGTGCAGAGCTTATACTTTACTATTATATCATATACTGTCATAGGTTTTCACATATACTTTCATGTGCTTTCATATACTATACTTTTCATATACCTTTCTCTTTTATATACTTTGCAGCCACTTTTCATGTGTCTTTCATGCTATAGCCCTCTATTGCTTTTCATGTTCTAGCCCATATTCTTTCATATACTTTTGTACTTTTATATATACTTTCTATACTTTTCATGTTCATCTTTCGTGCTATAGCTTATTGCTTTTCATGTTTACATAATATTCTTTCATATACTTTTTCATGTTCTCTTATCTTTGTATTTCTTGTTCTTGTAACCGGTATACTATCATAGCATACTTGGGTGTTATCTTACCATGTCATATCATATACTTTATACATTTCCTTTACATATACTTTTCATTTTCTTTTTATGTTCATGCTGTGAATACCTTATAAAGCCCGGATACGAGGGAAATAGCGTATGTGCAGAAGGTACTATCAACGTAAGAGCAGTGATCTCTATATGTATGTACCAGGAATCTTATCCTTTGTCTGAGCAGTGATCTCTACTATGACGAAGCGAGGCGTATATGCGAAGGTATCATCAGCATGCGGTGATGACCTAGCCATGTAATGATCCAAATGGGATACATGTCGCTCGACGAAAGCGGGGCATGATATACGTATCACGTATCTTTGCCCGGCGATTGTATCCTTCCCACTATAGGCATGCCTATCTATCCATCTACCCGGTCGGACCACGGTGATCGGTTTGTTACATTTCTATACATATTTCATAAGCATGAATAACTATTGTTATCATGATTGCTTATGCAATATATACTATCATTACTTTAATCTGTATTCGTTCTCATATCCGTAGCTTCATGTTACGATTCTCATATTTCTCTATAATACATATATTCCTATATTTTTCTCATGCATACATTTACTCGTTTATATATTCATATATGCCTATCGAGCCTCATTTTACGGTTCTCATATTTCGCTTTAATACATATATTCCTATATTTTTCTCATGCATACATTTACACGTTTATATATTCATATATACCTATCATTCGTGTACAGGTACTCGTTCTTGTGCTTTGTCATCTTTTACTTATCTCTATCATTCTTAGCATTTATGCATTTCTATCATGTGTTCCTAGCATGTTCCATCTATTCATTTAGGTATGTCTATCATATATTCATATCATATAATCTTATATTCATATTATGTCATCTACTTGTAACATCTTATATCTTGTTAATTTATATCTTCATGTACTTTATCAGACTATCATATCTTATAACATATACTTATACATTTCTATACTTGTACGTTTTACTTGTACTTTATCAGACTATCCTATCTCCCGTAAGAGTACAGAACAGAGACTCTTCCTTTGATACCGTAGGTACTTTTCTCATCTATGCTCCTTTACATATCAAATCTACATATATTGCTATTTCTTGTTCATACCTACATCCTTTCTTACCATGTATTCCAGTGCTTTAACTTGGCGATTAGTACACTTGGCGCAATTCAATTTTCGAACAAGATGTGGACACCAAATTCCATTAAATGACATATGGTTAGATTCTAGACTGATGAGCTTTCCGCAGAGTCGAGAATACCCACGTAATGGAGTCTAACGAAGGAGTTATGCAAGTTGCAAGACAGGTGAAGAAAATCGGCAACTTGCGGCACTGGGCAACCAGCGTCTTTTGTCATTTTCGAGTCTTAACTTCATATTTTGATAGCTGGTTCTTTGTACTCGCTGAAGCTAAGGTGCTAAGGGTTGTTCTCCAAGCGAAATCACTTGGTCGAGACAGAAACTCAAGATGTGTCCTAAACGGCCGGGACCTCTATGTTGAAACCGGGCGAAATTGGCTTGAACATAGCCCCGATTTGAAGTGAATTACGGGCCAAATAGAGTCGAGAATTTGGAGGTACCTATTCCCGGTGTTTTGTTCTCCTTGAAGTCACAGTTTATCCGGTGACTCCGAATCACTCCGTCGGACGAAATGAGCAAGTTATGGCCAAAACACTCAAGATGGTCCGAAACAGAACATTGGGTACCGGTATCGAAAATTCGGTATTTTTCGGTATCGATGCACGATGGGCAGAATACTTATGAATGCAGGGTACCACTCTGTTTGTCTTAGAGTACCACCCCCTCGAATTTCCCATAAAGGTGGTTTTCTCTGAATTTTACATATTTTGATACAATCAACTCGATAATCTATATACATATCAAAACCACTCCATATTCATCTTGTAACCTCTATTATACTCAAATCTTAACAAATACTTATCTTACTTCAAACCTATCATGAATTACTCCCCAAGAAACAACTATAATATAGGTCATAACCCATATATAAGCCAAATAAAGATTAGTTAGGGTTTTGTTCTAAGCCACTAACTTGAGTACTACGATTAAACCATGAATCAACCTCGAATGGAGGATTCCATACTCTTGATTCCATCTGAGGAATTCATTACAGGGTTTGGTTTCTTAAACCACAACCCACACAAACGTATCCATACACAAATCTGCAAAGTTTCATACCGCCCTCTCTCTTGCAAACACTTCTTTCTTCTTTCTTCTTCTTAACTTCTCCTTCTCTTGCTTTCTCTTCTCTTCTCTTCTCTTCTCTCTCTTACGTGGGGCCCTCCTCCCCGTTTCAAAGTGAGAAAAATCTCCTCTTAAGAGACCAATTTGGTCTCATCTTATCCACTTCCTTAAGGCCATATTTGGAAAGCCATTTTTGGCTTATTTTTCCCATTTTTTTCTATTTAGCCCTTCCATTCTCTTCTATTTGCATCACACTCATCCTATATTCTAATTTAGCCTATCAACTTTTAACTTTATGACCATTGGATCCTTCTTTTACAATTTGACCTTTTTACCCTTTTCTCTCGTACTAATTGAGCATCGTTTTCATATTAGTCTCTTAATTTAAATAAGACAAACTTAACTTATATTATACCACTAAACATGTAGAAAGCGACTGGGGCCTGTTCGAGTGTTACATTATGACTTCTCGGCATCATCAATAGGGCTGGAATTCCCTATGTTGTGGTGAGCCATGTTAAAATGACAAAGTGATAGCCTCTAAAAAAGATGTTAGGTGAAAATCGCAACGCAAAACTCACGTTCATGTACTAAAAGCCAAAACATACCAACTCAGCCGACTCGTTAAAATCGTGGTTGCGGATGAGCATCCCGTCTTCGGCCACGTGTTGGAAGGACTTCCTATCCAAATAGCCGAAGAAGGGAAAGGAGTCCTCAGCACGAACCACCATAGGTACTCGAAGAAGAGTGGGGTAGAGGTCGCGCATGCATGCGACAGAGGACTCCACTGCACAGTAAAGGGAGCCTCCCGATAGTCAATGATTTCTCGGGCGGCCTTTGGATTGGGGGGCCACTACAGTGCATCGAAAAGGGCCAGGAGTCCCACTCCTGCAGCATAACATATGAGCCTAGCACCAATCGGTTCAACATCCTTGGCCTACGAGGGCTGGCATTTGCAAGCCTATGGCCCGAGAACAACGACTGACGGCTATCTCACGATGAGGCCTGCACGACTCCATCGTGTCGAGAGGCCCAGGTACGAGACCCCGTCCTCCGGGCGATGCCTGAGCCTCTGGACACATTACGAGGCACCCTCGAGCCGTGAGCATCAAAGGCTCGTTTTGGGGAGTCCACAACAATTACACCAAGCTCTTCTAAGCCTCTTCATCTAGGCCAGATCGCTTTAGGCGCTTTCCTCCAGATACCTTAAAGCCAGGGTAGTTTCCCCTTGAGCACTCGCCGTCCGCTTGTACATACGTGTGGCAAATCTAGCAGCAAGGCTAGACATATCGTCTGCCCTCTCCTTAGCCGAGTCGCTAGCTTTTGGATCCACCTAATCCACAAAGCCCTCCCAACCATATCGAAAACTGATCTTGCCCGTTTCTTGCTTCCGCACAGGGGGCGGGGTAGAGAACCTTGTTCGATCGAGGCGATTGGTCGGGCCGGGCAAACGTAGTTGAGGTTTCTTGAGTAGTCTCAGCCTGAGGCTCTTCAGGGACCCTCGATTGTGAGAAGCTGCCCAGGATCGACTTTAGAAGGTCGGCAAGGAAAAAATGTTCACCCTTGACGAGCTCTTCTAGCAACGAGCAAGGGATGACCGAAACTATGTAATGAAACGGGCTAGCGCCTAGCTCCCGCAAGTTCTTTACGAATAAGAGGAGCTCATGATTGCGCTCCGCCTCGATAATCTCGAACAGTCGTCTGATATGCTCCATATTGGCCTTCTTGACCCGGTGCAGCTAACTAGTCGGCCTCACCTGTGCTTACCTACAAAGTCAGAAAATGGGCTTGTGAAAGTGTGGAAAATCTAGATAAGAAAGCCCCGTTAAGATGAGACAAACCTGGAAACGTGAGCGACTGGTTCGAGTCAAATGGGAGCCCAAGAGAGCTTGGCGTCTCATACCATAAACCTTTCACTAAAACAACCCTTTTGAAAGCCCGATCTTGGGGGAGTCGGGGCTCGGTTCTGAGTGCAGCCTTGGGGCTATGGGCGAACATAGATGGCTAGACCCCCCCGATCCCAACTTCAAAGTGTAAATAAAACAAGCCTCAGCTAGTGAAATATCAAGCGGCGAGAGGAAGTTATTACACTACAACCCATCAAGATCGAGGCGTTGATTGAATGAGTGCATGAGGTGCTCGGATGAAGTGCTTTACCAACAACTAGATGGGGAAGCAAAGTCCAGTAGCAAATTGCTCCCGGGTGAAGTAGACGGCGTTATCTGCCCCTCTTACAGTTGAGACAGCCTCGCCGTCTGAAAACTCCAAACTAATGTCAACAGGGACTTGACGAAAGGATCTTAACTCCTTACCCGAGTAGCCGGCGACCAAGGCGCTTGTTGTGGCGATTCCCGAGGTCCCCCTCCCTATGACTTGACTGAGTGGAAGTCTCTTCGACCTCTCACCATACTACGGGGCAAACAAAAATAAAAAAAGCAGGATAGTGAGGACCTTAAAGCGTTAGAAGGCGTCGAGAACCTTGGAGAGATAAAGAAATCTCCACTTTAAATTCGACAACCCACAAATAGCCAACAAGAAGCTTTACGGGACCTAATGGAATGACCCCAAACCTGGGAATATCCCAGAATCACCTATAGCTTTGTCACCAGAACCCCACTGATGAACAATGGATGCACCCCTGAAACAGAGACACAAAAAAGCAACAGAGGCAATGCAAACAAAGTTTGTAAAAAATCATCGAAAAATTGAAGGATGTCAACGAGGCTCTAATGATCACTTTGAAGCAACGGTTCACAAAAGCACAGGAGAAAAGAAACTGCAGTAGGTGAAAGGCTTTATGAAATAGTAAAAGAGACAGCATTTGGAGCTTAACCCCTATATATAGGGATGAAACATCAACGAGGGCGCCATTAAATGTCTTAGTCAAAACATCATGCAGGAGACATATGGGGAAAATGTGTATTTTGCCTTGCGCTTTGTGACCAAACGTGCTTCACCTTCCGGCACGTTCAATTTACGCATTAATTTTCCAGCCCTTTCGACTCTCCACACTCGAGGTTTAAAACATAGTATTTTCCCCGATTGAAAAGGAAAAAATTCCAACCGAGGAAAGGGGGCATTGTGAGTACCATGGTCTTTAGACCCACTGCTCAATGGGATCAGGGCCCGTTCCTGCCCAAGGTGCACTTTGGCCCCGTGATGTGAAGAGCCCCAGCCCCACTGCAGGTATCAAAGCCCGGGAGGCACTACAGGCGGGAGAATCAAAATCCCGTATGTGAGAGCGAGGAACATCTTCCCAGGCACCTTCCGAGGTGGCCCATCGGAGTTGTAAGTCCCACCAGAAGGTCATCCCACTTATAAGCAAAGTTAAGTAATGGATAAGGGGCGGGGAAGCATATTTATCCACAAATTTCTTAGTTTCACAAGGTGAACTATCGAAACATTAAACCGCAATAAAGAAGAATTAGTCCTTGTGAAGGAATGATAGATTTTATTACTAAAATTACAAGATTTTCTTTCCTTAAAGTAAAGGAGTTCGGTGTGTATAAATCGAAGACTGAGATGAAATTGTGATTCCACATACTTTCTTTTTCTTCATCCCCTCCATATTTTTTTCTGACTTAATTGTCGGAGAGGCGACCGACTCACCATCATTGAATCGCCCTTTTGTAGGTTTACATTGCATCGTTGAAGCCCGAGGTTTAGACGACCAAGGTAACAACATTTCCTAATGTCTAACTTCTCAAAAACATCAAACCCTGATAAGGTAGAATTAGTCCTTGATAAGGAATGAAAGATTTTATCACTAAAATTATGAGATTTTCTTTCCTGAAAGCATGGAAAGTCTTGTATATATCGGAAGACCCATGAGGGAGGATAAGCAATTCTTTGCACATACTTTCTTCTTGCAGTATATTTTTGTGGCAATCGATCGAAGAGGCTACCGGCCACCGTCGTGGATCACCCTTTGTAGGTTCGTTCGTCGTTGATGCCCAAAGTTGGGCGACCAAGGTAACTATTACATATTTTGCAAACTTAGGTTTAAGTAAAAAAAACATTAGACATAATCCACAAGGCCAAACACAGTTTATCTAAGGTTTAGAATTGCGAAATAAAAAAAAACACATCAATCCCGAACATTTAAAAAGGAGTATGGGTTGCGCCTCAATCCCGATCGACCAGTTATGGTCTCTGGGATTTGCAAATCGATAGATTTTTCGGGATTAATGGTATCCGTTGAAGTGGTTGATGGTTGGTGTAGACCAGTGGCGGGTGACAGTTCTTGGCCCCGGAAGAAGCGATGAAACTCGACCCAGTTTAGATCCGATTAACCTCACTTCAGGCGGTCAGTTAAGCGGTCAACTAGTTGGAAAGCGGGATGGGTGTGAGCTTCGGCGGGTTGATGGTGGCTCATCAAATCTAGAAACTAAGCCAGTTGACGGGTTGATTGGCGTTGTTGGTTGGTCGACAGATCGACCCGAGTTCCTCTACGGACGGATTTTTTATGGCTGGTATCTGAGAAAGCGGTCGGTGGTTGGTGGCCAGGTTGCGGCTTAAATGCTATTGAGTTCTCACTCTATAAATAGGTGGAGGGATCACTTGGAGGTTGGACACAGTAGAGACTTGTTTATTCTCTCAATCATATTTCTTCTTATCAATCAATTCTCTAATTGAGATTCTTGGTGCATTCATCTAACTTGCATACTCTAGAGTGCACTTTTGTATTCATCAAGGTTGAATTGCATTTTATCTATAGTGAGAGCTAGAAAGAGTGTCCCTTTGTACTTAAGTGAGAAAGCTTCAAGTGTGTATAACTTGAAGGTATGACATTATTTGAACCATGTCGAGTGTAAAGAAAACTTAGGTTGGAGCTTGTCACTAGTAGAACCCTCACTGGTTGAAGGTTGAGAAAAAGTAGACGTAGATAAGGGTGTGACGAACCACTAAAAATCCGAGTTTTGTTTTCTCTATCCCTGTTTTTTTTTTTTTTATTGTTATTGATTGAAAAGTTTTTGAAAAAACCAATTCACCCTTCTCTTGGTTAGGTTGCTAAGTCATAATGAACTTTCAAAGTATTTTCTTTATTACCATTTCTCAAATTTTCACAAAGAAGTTCAATGTCTTATTTTGATTATTTTTTCAAAAATAATTATTTATATATGTTTAAGTTATTTATTTATTCAAAAACCAAAATGTTTAAATATTCTAATTTTGAAGAAAAACTAAAAGAAATTATATTTGTAAAGTTTAACAAAAAAAAAACAAAAAACAAAAAACAAAACAAAACAAAATGACCTCTATGCAAAAGATTTGTAAGTTTTTTTTTTTTTTGGCTAATCAAAAAAATGATTATTTTATGTATTCAAACAACTGACTTTCTAAACTTTGTATTAACTTGTTTGTAACAAGAAAATATATTATATACCAAGCGGCATGCAGACCCTTTATTCTTTATTTTTAGGTCACCTAGGCACAGTCCTACAACATTTAGGAAACTAGAGTCCTTTATTTATTCATTAATATTATTGCTGAAAAGAAAGAATATTACAATATTATACCATCTTGGTTAATATTTCTATTTCTTTTATGTGCTCCTATTTTATGAAGGTCTATTTAATAATTACTTGTTAGAATAATTTTTTATAAAAACCAGCAGAATGTTGTAAATGAAGTATTTAAGTGAATGACCATATTCATTTACTTCATTGAGGAAGGAATAGACTTGACTTGTGCTGGCATAGAATTAACTCGAAACTTCCATTCATGACATTCACATTTAAGATGTTGATCAGTGGATCACCTTTGTAAACCTATAAAGGTCTTCATAACCTCTTGTAAAACACAATGAGTTGTTTCTCATTCTCTTTCTCTCTATCTATCTCCTCTCTTTCTCTTTCTCATTCCTTGGATTCTTCCTTTTCTTTTTGCTATATACTAAGGAAGAGCATTATATTCATTTTATAATATTATTCTCCTTACGTTATGTCATTAGTTTGTTTGAAGTAATTTCCTAACCCTAGCTTAAAGTTATTTCGATTTTACATATCTATAGTTTTATTTGGTTTTGATTGAAAACAAAAATCTATACTGTTGTCAAAACCGATCTATTGTTATTGTTAAAAGAAGTTTGTCGACAATCAAATCTCCCACAAACTTAGTTTTGTGGCGTAAGGAAAATTATCTATCTTAGATCCTCAATGTTGAGATACATCTTGATGTAATGAATCACCAAGAACCATCAAAGAAGAAACCAAAGCATCTGCAAGATGCGTAAAAAAGCGTTGATTTTCCTTCAACACCACCTCCATGAGGATTTAAAAAGTGAATATTTTATAATAAAGGATCCTCTCACTATATGAAATGAGTTAAAAATGAGATATGACTACCAGAAAACTATGATTCTCCTAAAAGCTCGATATGATTGGATGCACTTAAGGTTGCAAGATTTTAAAACAGTCAATGAATATAATTTTGCATTATTTAAATCAATACTTAATTTTAAGCATCAAGAGAAAATTAGAAAGGCGTGTGAAAAGATTAACCATTTGTATGATCTGCTCTTGATGTGATATGGAAACATGATTAGAAGATACTGAATTGATATCATGTCTTCTTATTGTTGAGCAAAATAATGAGCTTTTGATGAGAAATCATTAATTCCGTCCAACTGGATCTGAACCATTCCCTGAAGTGAATGTGATATCGTCCCAAAGCTGTGGACATAGGCGAGGACGTGGTCGCGGTCGTGGTCGTGGAAGGAATTTTGGATACCATGGAATTCATGGTAGTAATCATTCAAATTCCCAAAAAAGGATAACCTCATAGAACCACCAAAAGTGGAATAATACTAAGGTGAAACAAGAAAATGAGAAGTATATACAAAATACACCTTCCAAGGGTCATGAGAATAATTGTCATGGATGTGGTTTGAAAGGGCATTGGGCTCGTACCTATCGTACGCCCAGACATTTGGTCAACCTCTACCAAGCATCAATCAAAGAAAAAGGAAAAGAAATAGAAATGAACTTTACTGATATAAATTGACTAGACTTAACTTACTATGATAATGTTTTCTTTGGAGGTTCTAGTGAAAAAAAACCATTTGACGAATGATAAAAATACTGCTCCTAGATGATGCTTTTTATATCAAAATTAAATAAAGTATAACTTTGTTATTACATCTATTACATTTTTATTTATATCTATAGGTTTGTAATTTGTATCTTAAATCCATGTGTTATTTAATCTAGAATGAATGAGGTGATGTATGTCTTGCTAACTGTGCAACCACTCTCACAATTCTTTGAGATAAAAGATACTTTCTAAATTTGACATTAACAAATGCTAATGTGAGTACCATATCTGGTACTACAAACTTAATTGAAGGCTTTAGAAGAGCAAATATAATGCTACTAAATGGAACTAGGTTCCATATCAATGATGCATTATATTCTAGCAAATCCTGAAATTGCTAAAGATACATAAAATGGATATCATATTGAACTATGAATGAAAGATAATATAAATGTCTTTGCATTCGTCTATTGTTTGTGGCGAAACTTTATAATGGAGAAACTCTCAAACACTCTCTGGGTCATATCCTTACAAATATGTAAATTCTATTGAGTCATATATGTTGTTGCAAACCCAGAAATTGACAAATCTGGCTTTAGCTCTTTGGCATGATAGGCTGGGTCATCTTGGGTCCTTAATGATGGGGAGAATCATAGAACACTCACATGGGCATCTACTAAAGAAACAAAATATTCTTTTGCCCCATGAATACCCTTGTGCTGCTTGCTCACAAGATAAATTGATAGTCATACCATCCTTTAGCAAAATCACATTTGAGTAACCAATCTTCTTAGAAAGATTAATGGGGACATATGTGGACCTATCCTTCCACCATGTGAACCTTTCCGTTACTTTATGGTCTTAATAGATGCCTCTACTAGATGGTCTCATGTTTGTCTTCTTTCCACATGAAATGGTATGCTGCTACTCCTTACAAATGAGTCAAATTACGAGCCCAGGTTCTTGGTGGCCAATCAAGGGCTATCAGTTTCCGATATGGGTGAGTTACCTCCCAAACCTTTACCGACTATTATATGGGTTAAGATTAAAATATTGAGCATCTGTTGCTCATACTCCTGAAGCAGTTTAGCATAGTCCCTCGTGACATCTTCAATTAATAGCTTGACAATACTGTGACCGAATTTGGAAAACTGCGGGACTATATCTTTGCGAGCTTGGTTCATATTTGACCAACAATTTATCATGAAGACTCCCCTTCACAACTTGTACTGGGCAAAATATTTCTCATTTACGAATCTTTAGTTGTGCAGTTTATGTACCAATTGCACCTACACAAAGCACTAAAATGGGTCCCCAACAAAGACTTGGGATTTATGTAGGTTTTGATTTTCCATCTATCATAAGATATCTTGAACCCTTAACAAGATATGTTTTTACAGCCTGCTTTCTGGATTGTCATTTTAATGAGAGTGTATTTCCATCATTAGGGGAAAAGTGCATTTGAATGACGAAATTAGCAAAAATCATCTGCAATTCATTTTGATCCTCGTCACGTCGATTGAACTAGAAGTTGAAGGATCGTCGTTGCAAAATCTTCGCCGAATCGATTCTATATGCATTTATTGATACAAAGAAAGTGACGAGTGCATATCACCAACCTAAATCTTGTGGCATGGATTGATATCCTAAAGGATAATTAGCAAATGAGTCTAAAATAAGCGTAAAGCGTGAGAAACCTGTTGGCTCAAAAGATATAACTTCTCGAAAGAGGGGAACACAAAGGAGAATTGATACCCCTAAAGAGGTACATGATAAATAAAAGGCCTTGTAGAGGCATATGATAAAGAAAAAGTCCACGAAGGTGCCATGGTGAACAAGAGGCCCTGGCAAGACCATTAAACAAGAAACCCACGAAGAATTTCCGAGATAAAGAAATAGCCCTTGAAGAGGCACAAGTACTTGAAAATTATGAGATCTCAATGGGTAATGCACAAGGGATATAAATGGGATCAAAATAATATTGTTATCAATAATATTTTTGTCTTCCACATAGCTTAAAGCATATATAATGAGATCAGAACCTGAAAATGTGGAAGAATGTCAACATAGAAATGATTGGCCAAAATGGAAAGAAGTTATGCATACAGAATTGAACTCGTTAATAAAACGAGAAGTTTTTAGACCTGTAGTCCAAACACCTAGAGGTGTAAAGCTTGTTGGGTACAAATGAGTATTTGTATGAAAGCGTAATGAAAATAATGAGATCGTCATATATAAAGCACGATTGGTAGCACAAGGTTTCTTGCAAAGACCTAGTATTGACTACGATGAAACATATTCTCCTGTTATGGATGCAATTACTTTCCACTTTCTAATAAGCGCGTTAATACGAATGTTGAATATGTGTCTCATGGACCATTCATCATCGGCTTATTTATATGGATCCATAGATATTGTATATATATATGAAAATTCCTAAAGGATTTAGATTACCTAAGCAAATAATAAGCCTGTTGTGTACATAATCAAGTCTGCTGATCTCTATATGAATTGAAGCAATCACGGAGGCATGTGGTGCTGATCTCCTTGGTAGTATTTATTGAAAGAAGGGTATGTAAACAACTCTTATGAGGCCCCGTACATCTTTATCAAGAGATCAGAAACCGGATTTGCAATTATTGATGTATATGTTGATGATTTAAATCTTGTTAGGACTCTTGAAGAGCTCACAAAAACAGCAAAATATTTTTAAAAGGAATTTGAGATGAAAGAACTTAGGAAAACAAAATTTTGTCTCAACCTGCAGATCGAGCATTTCCCTACTGGAGTGTTGGTTCACCAATCAGCATATACTAAGAAAATTTTAAAGCGATTTTATATGGACAAAGCACAACTTTTAAGTTCTCCAATGGTTGTCCATTCACTTGACATGAAAAATGACCCATTTTGTCCTTATGAAAAATGTGAAGAATTACTTAGTCCTTAAGTATTATATCTTAGTGTCATTGGTGCACTTAGGTATCTTGCTAACTGTACTCACCCAAATATTGCTTTTTCTATCAATTTATTGGCTAGGTACAATTCTGCTCCAACCCAAAGACATTGGAATGATATCAAGCATATATTGCGCTACCTCCAAGGAACAACTGATGTGAGCCTATTTTACTCAAAAGAATCAAAGTAATAATTGCTTGGATATGCTGATAAAGGATACCTTTCGTATCCACATAAAGCCAAATCACAAATAGGGTGTGTGTTTAATTATAATGGAACTGCTATTTCATGGAGATCGCTACGCGAGGAATAGTGGCCCACATCATGGATGTTTTAAGTGCAATTCATGAAGCAAGTCGTGAATGTATATGGCTATGATCGATGATTCAACATATCCAAGAATCATGTAGACTCCCTCTATAGAAATGACTGTGACATTATTTGAAGATAATGTCATGTATTACCTGAAATCAAGGAGGTTATATCAAATGAGGATAAGTAGGCTTTGTTTCACTCCAAAGTTCTTATACACACACTGACTACAGAAGAGTGGTGATGTTTAACAAATAAATAAATGATAATCTAGCATATTATTAAATGAAGTCGTAAATCGACCTCAACATTCAAGAAGCTAATATATAAGATTGGAATGCGCCAATTGAAAGACATTAACATGAGGAGTATACTTATGACACGATGTTAGTGTACTGTATCCTTTTTCCCTTCGTCCAAGTTTTGTCCCACTGGGTTTTACTGGTAAGGTTTTTAATGAGGCAGTCCTAACAAACTAAGAGCAATCAACAAAACCATATGAATATTGTACTTTTCTTTTGCTAGGTTTTATCCTATTGGGTTTTACTAGTAAGGTTTTAATGAGGCATATTCCTTATAATGGTCATTCAAGTGGAAGTGTTATAAATGAAGCATTTAAGTGAATGACCACATTCATTTACTTCATTGAGGGGGGAATGAACATAAGCTTCCATTCATGGCACTCCATTAACTCAAACTTCCATTCATGACATTCCATTACTCACATTTAAGATGAGTAAATGGAATCACCTTTGTAAAGCCTATAAAAGGTCGTCATGACCTCTTGTAAAACACAATGAGATTCATTTCTCAATCTCTCTCTCTATCTCCCTATCTCTCTTTCTTATTCCTCGGTTCTTCCTCTTCTTTTGCTATATACAAAGGAAGAACATTATATTCTATTTCATTTTATAATATTATTCATTATTTAGTTAGGAAAGCTAATTTTTGCTTTTTTCTTAAGGAAAGAAAATAATGTATTTTAAAAATATATATTTAGTAATTTTAACCTTTTTATGAAAAATTTAGAAGCATGATAATGATAAAAATAAAATAAAGTAATTTTTTACAAATATAAAGTACTTAAAACCTAAGGATTATTTAAAATATTAAAAATATTTGAGATTTTCAAATAGACTTTTGTTTTATAAAATAAAACGGTTTTCAAAAACTATCATTTGAAACTATTTTGAGAATGTTCACCAAACAAGCCCTAAGTATATTAACTTGTTTCTTTAAGAAAAAATGGGTAATTGACGAAATAATCCCTAGTTTGTCAGTTTTCTTTAATTAGTCTCACCTACCTATTAACTAGGAAAGGGGGGGGGTTGGGTGTTTCCGTATCCTATTAGTCTCGAGGAATCAATGACTGGTTAAGAAAGTTAAAATAATTTATGTGGTCAAGTGTCACTATCCAATTAGCCCTCATAAATTTTATTTTAAAAATATATATAGTTTGATTCCACTCTCCCTCTCTTTATATCGCCATATCGGTATCTAATTACCCATGAATTTTATTTAAAAAAATACTTTTATCTCCCACCTCTCTCTCCTCTCTTTCCTTCTCCATAATACAGGCCACACAGAAAGACTTATATCAGCTTGATCATGTTTATAATATGGAAACATGAAATGAAATAGGATTTACATACTTTCCGGAAGGCCGTTTGAATTCTGGCTTCGATATTGAAAGCGCTCAAAGCTTAAGCTTTTCTTGCTTTACTCTCCTTTATTTGATGGTATTCTTAAATGAATTGTTTTTCATTGAAGTATGAGAAGGTTGAATATTTATAGATTCTCCTTCGAGAATCTACGTCTTTATGAACCATCACCTTTGAAATTCAAGTTTAGAATTTCAAAAGTTCAAACGTTGCAAACGAGAATACCGAGAAAAATTAAAGCGGTGAAAGATTGTCAATTCACTGGTAACAAAATACATGAATCATAGAGATAGGTCCTCGATAATGAGTTTTATCAACTATGTATCCTGATGCACTTTGCTTCTCGAAGTACTTAATGTGGCGTGAAAAACTTAATGAATAAACCTTGTGTTTATTCTAGGTCGAATGAAATATATTTTCTCAAATGAATTAAAGTGCACATGAAAATGAGAAAATAGCCAGATGCTTAGAATTTCATAAGTGAATGTATATATACAATTACAAGAGAAACGATCCCATTACATCCACATGATCCTTGAATTTCATTGGTGGCATGCTTTAGTCAAAGGATCGTGATCATCAACAGTACTAATATGCTCAATGACCCTTTCTTTTCCTTAACATGTTCTCTAATGGCTAAGTATTTGATGTCGATGTGCTTGCCCGATCTCCATACTGTTATTCTTAGCGAGAATACTGCGGTGATTGTCATGAAAGAAAATCTTGAAGGCACAGAAATAGAATCCATAACTCTAAGCCAGTAAAAAACTCTTAAGCCATACACCTTGTGAGGTAGCTTGAAAACAAGATACAGTCCCATGGTAGAGTGGCATTAAAGTCTGTTTTGACACTTCTCAAAGCTGACTCCAGAGCCGTAATGAATATGTGCAGGATGTTGATTCTGAGGAATCAACCGGCCGACAAAGTCTTGCATCGGAATGGCCAACCCGGATCAAGTTGTCAGTGCGATACTAGCCATAAGCATATAATCTTTGGTTCCTTGTAGATACCTGCGGGCTTTGCATTTCTCCGGTGGTCCGCTGGATTACTTTGATCTGCTTTAACACTCCATTTGCATATGCAATACTCCGAGGTCTTATCTGAGCCTCTTTGAAGCATATGGAATATTCTTCATAGATTCATTTTCTAAATCATTTTTCGGGCATTGGTTTGGACTTAACATAAGCCCTTCGCAATGGGAGCAACACTTGGTGAACAATCCTTGTCAGAAACTCTCAATTTTGTTGATATAAGGTTTCTGATGATAAATACCACTGAAGTCACATCTCTATGGATCTTAATGCCAATGACATAAGATGCCTCACCCATATCTTTCATATCAAAGTTTTTGGAGAGGAATTGTTTCACTCCATGCATCGTTCCCTTATCATTGGTTGCAAGTAAAATGTCATTGCATTAAAGCAAGGAAACGAGTTTTACTCCAGACCTTACAGGTATATATACATTGATCCATGGGGTTTCAATGAAGCAAATGAAGTAATTACTCCATGGAGTTTGCTAATACCGTTGGCGGAGAAGCTTGTTTCAAACCGTATGGATTTCTTAAGCACCAAACCAAGTGCTCACCTTCCACACAGAAGAGAAGCCTTGGGTTGTTTCATGTATACCTCTCTTCGGATCACCCAGATTAAGAAATCTTTGTTTCACATCCATTTTGTTGCAACTCAAGTTAGTGTGCCTTCAATGCTAAAATATCTGAAGAAGATCTTTCTTGGATACGAGGAGAAAGGTCTACATGTCGATTCTTCTTTTGAGTACCAAATCCTTGGCAATGAGTCTCGCTTTATATCTTTCAATGTTGCCTAAGGAGTCTCTTTTAGTCTTATAGACCCATTTCGACCCAGTGGCTGCACCCCCTTTAGGCAACTCTCTGAGGTCCAGGACTTACGTTGCTTTTCATGGAATCTAACTCATCCTTCATAGCATTATACCACAATTGGACCAGTTCACAACTTATGGCTTGTGAAAGGTTTGAGGATCATTTCGACTCGATCTCAGTTTTCTTGTAAATACACCTGTATAATCACTAGGAATGTGAGCTTCCTTCCACAGTAGATGATGCTTAATGTTGGATCATACGCTCACGGAGGCATGTAGTTCATTTGTTTGTTGAATTTATAAGGTAATTCTGAACTTGTTGATCCTACGGAAGGTTCGGCTATTTGTGGAACTTAGATTGGTTGTTATTTGTTTGGAACTTAGTGTGATGAACTATAACCAATCTCTCATGGCGTGGAAGGTTGAGTTTCTATATGATCGTGAGCGAGGAATTAAATCCTGAATCGATCCCCAAATCATGTCATTTTGAAACTTGGCATTCCCGCCAGTTCCACAATGCAGTTGAATGAGATGGGCCGGTAAAATCTATAACCCATGGAAGCGTTTTGTGGCGATAAAGAAACCACTAAGTGTCTTGGTCTGTTCTTCTCATGTGGATTATATTATTCTCACCTCGAGCGGACAATAGCGCGCGCCATATGTGGCTGGTTTCCAACCTTTCCCATATTTCAAAAGGTGTCAGGACGACCTTAGTTGGAACACAGTTTAATATACTCCTTCTTGTAAAGTGCGTCAGTCCTGAAATTGGAAGATTGGGTTGCTAAGCATACTTTCAGCACCATATCCACTAAAGTTCGATTTCTTCTTTGCACACCATTTTGGTCCGGAGAACCAGGCATAGTGTGTTGAAGCAATTATCCCATGCTCTTGAAGAAACTTTGCAAAAGAACCAGGTGCTTGTCCATTCTTAGTGTACCTACCATAGTATTCACCACCTCTATCAGATCTCACTATGTGTATTTGCTTCCCGCATTGGTTCTCAACCTGACTTTAAAGTTTTGAAACTCAATGCTTCATACTTGTTATGAAGCAAGTACACATACATATATCGTGAGTAATCATCAATGAAAGTGATGAAATATTTTTGACCAGGCATATCCATATCTGGACAACATATGTCGGTATGTATGATTTCTAATATGTTTGAACTCCTATTGGCATTCTTCTTAGACTTGTTTGTCTGCTTTCCCTTAATCGGTCATCTGAGTCTCAAAATCGATATAATCTAAAGTACTAAGTACTCCGTATTTTATAATCTCTTAATTCTATCTATGGAGATGTGACCTAATCTCGATGCCATAACATAGAAGAATCCTCATTAATATTACACCTCTTAGTACCCGATATGAACATGCAAAGAATTATTAGTGGCTTCGTGCAGCAAATTTCTATATAGACCATGCGCACAAAATACATTCCCGATATTTGATTTATAAAATAAGTTAAATACATTGTCTTGAAAAGTAAAGAAAAACCTAATGGAACAAGTCTAAACTGAAATCAAGTTTCATGAAAACTTGGTACATAAGGTCCTTTCCAAAACTAAAACAAAGCCATTGTCTAATGTTAATGTGCATGTCTAGATAGCCTCCACGAATTTGAGCCCATCTTGTTGCTGATAAGATGCGAGCTCATTTCCAGCTTCATAGGTTTGCACTTTTCCTGAAAGTTTGCAATATGGTTTAGCAGAACCAAGTCAATCCGCTGAAGTGTTAATATTAACATTAATATATTAGATTCATAACAAACTTAAAGGATGATATATTGCCTTTCTTCTCAAGCCACTTCTTGAATTTAGGACAATCTTTCTTCCGTGTCCCTTTCTTTACAAGAAAAAACATGTTTCTTATGATATCAACTTTGATTGGTATTCTATATCGATTTGATTGAGTGTAGTTTGAGATGTATCATTCCTTTTGTTCTTCCCAAAGTTGTAGTGACATCGCACTTTCACCTAATTCCATCAAACCTCTCTTCTTCTTGAACACACATAGTCATTGAATTATTGATTAAGCCATTTGTACTATATTATAAGAGATCTTAAAAGGTCAGTATTGATGAGGAAGAGTGTTAGAATAAGTGCTAGAAGGAATCAACATATCTATCAGAGTTTCTTAAGTTGGTATGATGTCCCTCATTTATGATGTGCTCACGCACCCTAACGCTTGTGATCTGAATGGAAGAAAATTTCATTATCAGGGTACTTGCTAAAGCTTTGTCTGAAGTGACAAATTGTTCTCCGATGGCACCTTAAATCTTGGACCTTATCGTGTGCTCCAAATGAACCCCTAATACCGATGATTTTTGTCTTAATGAACGATACATTAGTCGATTGGATTTCTCCCCGCCGGCTCATATAGCGCAACTTACGTACTTTCTTACGGTACTTCGGTGGTTACGATTCGCTATGCGTGAAATCGATGTCCGTATACCCTAAATGAAGGAGAATCCTTTCTTTCCATATTTTGTGAGTTGTGCCCTAAGTTGGAATGTGCAGGGTGCATATCGGTGTAACTAACGGAGTTGAAAGCGTAAAGGTCAAGCTTTATGTTAGATGTGAGGCATGTATTACTAATTGCATGTGTTGCAATGTAAAACACGCACTAAACTATATCTAATTTAATAAAGATTGCACATGGGCAAAATCTTTACTTAATTAGATTTATTTCTAACTTTATGATAGAAATTGTAAATTATTTAATTTTAATGGGTGAACAATAACCTATGAAAGCAGAATGGAAATTTTTGTACATTTATATACAGAGATCGGGTAAGTGGAGGGAATTTGCGGTCCCTGCCAAAACCACTTAGCCAGCCAGGAGCTCTTATCGCCTAACTATCGAAGACTCCCCAGACATGTATAGTCAGCATAAATTACCACTTAATGTTCCAAAGGAGTTCGAAACCACTATATAATTTGCATTTCTATCATAAAATAAAACTACCAAATTATGTATCAATTCATAATTCCTATGGGTAGATTATGAAATAATTTAGCATCTCATCTAATTAATTATATAAATATAACAAAATTTCTGTAGGATAAATTTTATTATATTAAGTATATTAATTACAAGTTTTCTCATCTCATTCTTTATGTGATCATAATAATCAAATAATTTTATTAATTAAAAGATCTTGGCTATTCCTTAACTAACTTGAGGTATTTGATCTTGGACATTTTATAAGGTTTTAGTTGTGCTTTTAAATTGGAGCATAAAGCTTCAAAGTTTATCATGTAATATCAATTTTTATTTGAATAGCATAATTAAACACTCTTATTATGCTATAAAAATTGTATAATTAATCATAATTATTACACACAATTTGATTTCATACAAAAGAATCAAAGCATAAATAATATATTCATGCATGAGAAAGCCTTAAAATTTGTAAATTTTATTAGCATTATTTTTAAAATAAACATGATTTGAGCAATTAATAAATAATGCTTAAACATGTAATGATCTGAGCGTATAAGAATTAAATATATAAACACTTTAACACACAAGCCAAGTTGGCTTGGTGGAAGAGCTCTTAATTGAACCTTTGCTCATAGGTTCAAACCTTATTAACAACATTTTTATTTTTATAAAACTTCAAAAGGATTTCCAGCAAGCCCACTTTATATTACTAAAGCCCAAAATAAGGCTTGTGAAAATTTGAAAATAAAGGCGCAGCTTATAAATGAAATTTGGATAAAATAAGAAACTATGACTAGAAGCATTTGCAAAGAAGGCTGTTTTAAGTACATTTTTTTTTTTAAGTCATCTTTCTTGTGTGACTAACCAACCATTAAAAGGACCTTCATCGGAAATAAAACATTCATGATCTCATATAATCACATAATACATTAAAACAAATGGAAATGTGATTTAATGCTTCTAAAACAATGAAAAAGATTAATCGAGAGATCTAAAAAATACGGAAAATTGAGATCATGTCTTATGAATTTTCGTATCTTGCAAAAAATTTTGTTTAAGAATATAAAACTTGAAATCAGCGGAAGATGTAAACATTGCTGCGATGCCAAATGAAAGACTTATATGTCAACTTGATCATGTTTATATGGAAGCTTGTAAATGAAATAGGATTTTACATACCTCGAAGCCCGTTGAATTCTGAAACTCGATGTTCAAAAACTCAAAGCTTTTAAACTTTTCCCTTGCTTTACTCACTATTTGATGGTATTCTTAAAATGATTGTTTTTGGTGTAGCAAAGAGAAGAGGACCCTAGAGTCTGTTATAGATTATATAAATCAGAATCCACGTCTTTTTATGAACCATCGCACTTTAAAATTGAGTTTGGGAATTTCCAAGTTAACGTTCTTGTGACTTGAATCTCACAACACCTTCTCCTCCTCCTCCATCATTGTCGTCGGGTCTGCGCTGCTACCTCGACAACATGGAGAAGGCCTCTGCCACCTTCACCACGATTTCTCAAGAATATCAAAATCTTCATAATCAACCACTTTTTCCAATCAATTTAGAAATGTAGCTTTAAATCTATGTTCTTAATCAAAATCATATTATGATACTTTTTTTCCGGATAAATCAAAATTCAGTGAATCTTCAAAATCAAAAATTCTTTTACAATCAAATTACGGCCACTTTCTTCTCATGAAACCAAATTTCGGAAGAAAACTTCAAAATCAATCTTATTTATGTTTCCAATCAATATCAGATCAAACTCAATACAAAAAATCATCAATGAAATCAATCCACCAAAATGACGAATACAACTCACAAACAAAATGATTGAATTTCCAAGCTTCAAAAAAATTGTTGTAGAAATTTGAAATTGAGAAATGTTAATAATTGATTTCAAAAAGATCACAATAATAAAAGAAGTGAAAAGATCTAAATCATCCTCCTGACAAAGTTATGGCCAGAACGATCAGGAGGTGGGTTTACCCAGCAAATACATTATCTTTAATACCACATTCATATTCCGATGTCTACTTTGCTTGTAACTTCTAATCAAACCCATGACAAACTCAGTCCATCAGTGTAATCCTTTGTCCAGCAAAGCTCATTGACATTCCATGACATAGCGAGAAAATGAGTCAAACATAAATGCGGAGGTGGATGGTATTAAAATATGTGACAGCAAAGATGAGAGCAACGAAAAGGGAGGAGAGGCGGTCAAAGGTGAAGAACTTGAGAATAGAGAGAAATTAAAGAGATTGGGAATAGGGTTTAGAGGGTGATTGAGATTTAAGGGGCGATTAAGATCAAGATTATGGTTTAAGGAGTGGGAAGAGAGGGAAAGGTAGGAAGAGGAGTGGGTTATGAGTGAGGAAGCGGAGAGAAGAGTGAAGGAAAGAAGGTATGGGAGCCATTTGTTTATTGATTTCAAAAATTAAAGTGAGAATGATGATTGATTAAAGATAAAGGGAGGGGTGTAGATAAAACTGATTTTTTTTTTTTTTTTTTTTTTTTTAATTTTGAGGGCCAATCATAAGTGACATGTGACGAGAGATGAAAGAGAGAGGGGTACTAGGGATCAAACATTTTTTTTTTAAATTTAAAATTTTAGGGGCTAATTAAATAGTGACATGACTGATACAACAATGTTCAAACAGTTTCACTTGGTGTGGACAAGAATGTGGAGCCTCTAAAAAGTTGTAGGACTAATTGAAGACCAGCCAAGCTATATTATTAAGTATTAAATTAACATAAAAAGCATGAAATTAATAAAAAAGTGCATTTTTAGATAAGGAGGATTTGAAAAAGGAAAATTTCAAAAATGAGAATTAGGATAAAATCTAACAAAATAAAAGTAACTTCCTAGGGAAAACCTATGCCATCACAGTAAACTTAATGCATTTAGTGTAATTAAGTTCTTGAAGTCTGACTCAAATAGTAAATAATGTAACTAAAAACCAAGATATAATCCTTATAAATCGAATCCTTATAGAAATAGAAATTTTTGCTTTTTAAAATATTGCAAAACTAATATTTTACTTTTAAAATAGTATTTACCAAGCTGTAGTTTAAAAAATTAAATTTTCGAAATGTGGAGTTAATGAATGTGGTTTTAAAAAAGCGAAAGTAGTTTGATGAATATTTTGAAAAAGAAATTCCCATATCATCCTCAAATTTTTTTAAAAAAATGAATTACTTTTATAATAAGAGCTCACAACAATACAAAGTGAATAGAAAAAAAATGTAATTAAATATGTTTAAAAAGATTATATAAAACACAGAAGTTGTAATAAAATAAAATATAAATATAAAAATTAAAAATAAAAACAAAACTAAAACTACAAAAACTGATAATTAAAATAAAATATAAAATATAAAATCAGATTTATAAATATTTTAAAATAGAGAAAATATTAATTAGCCTCCCCATCTCAAAATTAAATGTATTTTATTTGTTTAGTTATTTTGAGAAAGTAAAAGATGAGCCGAATTTTTTTGAATAATTTCGTTTCATTGCATTTTATTTCAATCGGAGAGGTTACATGTCTGGCCAGCCGTATCTCTTCCACCACATTTATTAAATGCTTGCAAAATATCTTTCTTCTTTGCTGTCTTTCTTTCGTCTGCTCTTTACATATATCCAGCACTCCTTAAATTTTATAATTTATATAATATACTTAAATTTTATAATTTATATAATATACTTAAACTAATTTTAGAAATTTAAAAAAAAAAATTCGAAAAATTAAAAATGAATTCCGGATTTGTAAATCCAGAATGTTTGGTTATATCTGGATATTAAAATGGGAAATTTTCCCATCGTCAGGAAGGTTAAATCTAGGAAGTTTCTTTTAAATGCAAATCCCGAAAATGTTGAATAATCGGGATTTTGAGAAATCAGGAAAACTCTTCTTCGTCCGGATTTCAAAATCAGAAGTAATTTTTAATTAATTTTTTTTATTTAATTTAAATTAAATATAAATAAAATGATCTTTATTATGAAAAATTAAATTAATCATTAAAGTAATTAATTTAAATTCTAAAATCGGTTATAACAATCGATCAGTTACGATATCCTCGTGATCGGGATTTGTTAATCAGGTTAATGAGTATATTAGGATTTGATATCAGAGAATATTATGAATCAGTTCATCGGTTAAATCTGTTCTATAAATAATCGAATATTTATCAAACATAAGTGCTGTACCATAGTTTTAAAGGCCCAATTTGTGTCGTTACCATTTTATTTTTGCTTGTCTCATTCTACTTTGATCTCACCATTTATTTTGGCAAGCCAGGCTGGAGGAAGAAGGGAGTTGGGGTCTTGTGAGAAAAAAAAAAAAAAAAAAAAAGATGAAAAAAGAAGAAGAAATGAAAAAATGGTTTAAGTAAATTTGTATTTTCTACATGGGTATTTTAATGGAGTGTATAAAGAAATAAATTGGGTGTAAATAGAATTTCTCTTTCATTCGTATGATGATAATAAAAGAAAATAAAAATAAAAATATAATAATCGGTTGATGTCGAAAGAAAATCCCCAATTCAACGGTCAGATGAATTATATATAAAGAGCGTGTTGGGCTCGTGAACGTCCACTTTTTCTATCAGAAAAAATTCCGACACTTGTAAACGAAAGGTAAAAGTTCGAAACCCTAATCGCATCGGACTCCAAAAGAAAGGTAAGCTTCATTTTATCTTTGCCGTCTTAATTTTCTCGAAAAGTTTCGTATCGTTTTTCTCAAGAAAGTCTTTAGGGTGAGAAAGCAAACTTCGTGTTTAACATCTACTGATGCTTAGGATGACAACTTCCAATCTGGAATTTTGATGTTTCATTTTATTTCTCTGTGATTTTTTCGGAGATCAATTGGATTGGTTTCATTTTCTGTTCTGTTTATTTCTGCAGGATTATCAATGGCGGATGAGGTGTTCAAGAACGGAGCAACCAACGGCGAAGATCAAACGAACGAGAATTCTCACGATCTTGATCGCGAGAATGATATCAAGATTGCGGAGTTGACTCGAAAGGTTGGAGTTCTTGAGCAAGAGAAGGCCGACCTGATTCGTGAATATGATGGAGTGAAGGAGAGAATCGAAAAGGTAACGGCGGAAAGTGAAGAAATGAAGAGCGCTAAGGATGAGATGAACAAGATGTTGGAGGAAATGATGAAAGAGATCGAACAATCAGAATCGGACAAGAAGGCTCTGGAGTCTATTGCGGCAAGAGCAGCGAGCTTGGAGACCGAGGTGTCGCGATTGCAGCACGATCTGATATCTGCGATGAGCGAAGGAGAGGAAGCAAATGCAGAGGTTACGCAATTGAAGAGAATGCTCCACGAGAAAGAACTGAGAGTGGAGAATCTTGTGAAAGAGAGCAATGAGAATGAAAGCAGACTTAGGGATTTGGAGGAGAAAATTAGAGTTATGGAGGTGAAAGTAAGTGAGACAAATGAGGAGAAAGTCAAGATTGAACAAGAGACCGAGAAGAAAATTGCTTATAAAGAGAGGGAAATATCTAATCTGAAGTCAGATATTGGGGAATTGATATCATCGATCGAGAAATTAAAGATGCAGCAGAAACAGGATGAGGAAATGAGGAACAATGAATCGAAGGAAGCTAAATCTACAGAATTAGCACTGGATGAAGCGCTGAAAGAAATAAGGGAATTAAAGGAGGTGGTCAAGAAGCTGGAAGAAATAAGGGAATCAAAGGCAGTGGCCAAGACACAACAGGACACACAGTATGAAGGAGTTAATGGGATTGCATCACATTCCTATACAGGGAACGAAGCAAACGAACCTTTGGCATTCAAGTGGCAAGTGGCATTATTGTCCACCGGGACATTTGCTGCTGCAGCTGCAGCATGGTATCTCCGCCATAGAAGGCAAAGGTTGGACTAGGTGGTGGTAGAAAGTGGCAAGATGAAGAAAGATTTAAGGTTAGGATTTTTGAACTGCCTCTACATGTTTTTGTCTTGTTCGCTTGAGCCATCGGATCTTGCTGGACTCTAATTTTGGTGTGGGTTGTTAGTGTTTGCTTGTAGACTTGATTGGTGCTTGATACACTTATCTTTTTTCAATAATAATACGAAGTACTGCGATATGTCTATCTGAACCACATTGTCCTGTTGTATTCACTCAATGTGGGAGAATCTTTTTCCTCTCATTTTTTTTCTTTCCTTTTCTTCTTTTTAGCATACTGCTCATTGGCTGGTTTAATTGCTTATGGCTTAATGTTGAAATTGCATGGTGATTTGGTGCTGCGATTTGTTTGTAGCCCATTTTTTTAGTAAAGGTGATATGATTTGGGAAAGATCATCCTCCAGCCAAAATAGCAAACTAAAACTTATTGCCAAATCTAGTACCATTTAGGCTTGGTTTGTTTTGTTGCATGAACATCCTCTCATTTTGAAGGTCATCTTGAAAACATATTCAATGGAAGTGGCTCCCTGAGATTGATGAAAGATTTAGTCCCAGACCACTGGAATTTCTTAAAGAATGAGCTTATTATGAATAATGGAGAATGGCTTGGTTTTGAAAACTTTTTATCTTTCTCAAGGTGGAAGCTAAAGATAATGGGATTTCATTGATGCTGTTCTATTGGTGTTTAATCAACTTTTTACATGGCGTAGAACTCTCTGAGTTATGAGTAAATGGTGGTATATTTTTGTGTGGCATCCTTTGAAGTTGGAGCTTACAGATATGATTGAATAGTCGATAATCATCCTGTTGGGACATAGACTTGCAACTGATCGTACTTCCCATTCTTTTGAAGACCCATCAAACAAAGTATCATATGTTTGTCAGCTTGGTTACTGGGTATTAGGTTTCTCTAAATTAGTACCATAATGGATATACATTTAGTTACCAATGATGGCTAGGGGGACTTGTTTCATTGGTAGAATATTGTTTGGATAGTGTTGTGGAAGGGGAATTTTTGGACTTTGTTTGGTTCCAAGTGCTATAATTCTTCTTTATTGCACAGAAAGAGGAACCATCAAAACATGCATTTATGCATGAATATCCATTCTCTCAAACTCTCAAAGCTAAGGGCTTGTTTGGTTCCTATTTTTGAAAATTGTTCTCTGTTCTCAAAAACAAGGAGAACATGTTTGGTTCCCAATTTTTTGTTTGTTCTAGAAAACACATAAAACACTATATTCAAAGAACAATAACGGTTTTCAGAGAATACCATATTCTCTGTGTTTTCAAAAATTGTTCTCAAGAACAATTTTCAAAATCAGGAACCAAACAGGCCCTAAGTGTCCCTGGCATACACCTATTTTTTTGCTCTGAAAATCAGAAAATGATAAACTTACACTAAGGCTAAAAAGTTAATGGTTTTAAAACTTTTTTTTTTTAAAGTTATTAGAGTAATCTTTTAGAACAATATTTTCTACTTCTGTATGAACACACTCACAGTTACTCTCACAAATTTTTTACTTAAAGGGAAATGAGTGTGAACGGAATATTTCTTCTTCCTTTGGTGTCTTTTTACAGGTCTTAGAGCATATTGTCACTTATTAAGAAGTTAAAACATGGTATTGGCTCAATTAGAATTATTAAAGATGCTTGAAATGAATGTTGAGGCTCTTGGTTGGCAACTTTGTTAAATAATTTAGTAAATTAATACTTACATATCGATGAAGAGAATTGTAAAATCAACCGTCCAAATTTGTGTTAGGAAAAGTGAAAATAGAAAAGAAGAAAAAAAATCTGATGATCTTGTGTGAGATATGTTTAAATATTATTATTTGTAATTATCTTTGCAGAAAATGTGAATAAAAAACTTTTGTATCGTTAACCCAAAGAGGTAGCTCAGTTGGTCTAAGACCTTAGGGTTTAACCTAATGATTATTCGTTCGAGTCCTTATGCTATTGGCAGTTTACTTGGTTGTTAACTTCAGGGTCTATGGGATTTGTCGAGGTGCACGATTACCTAGTCGTTAACTTTAGAAGCTCATGGGATTAGTCGAGGTGTGCACAAACTGTCCTATATATCCGTTATTAAAAAAAAAACTTTTGTATTGTTCATGTCATGTTTATTTATTATTTAAATTTATAGAATGTTTATTGGACATTTTATTATCCATTATTTTTTAATTGTGAAATTCAGAAATTAAGAACAAAGTAACATGTATGAGCATTTCAGGAGTTTCGTGAGATTTTCCCCCTCTTTTTTTGTGAATAAATTTTGAAATTGAAGTAGAGATAAATGCGTGGGAAAGTGCGTTTATTCATCATAACTCATAAGATATGCATATGCTCTCCACCGAAAGTTGCTTTCGGGCATGGGCATTTGCCCCACACCTGTTTAAAGCTTTAAAGGCATGTTAGAAAAAGAATTGAGTTGAAAAAGAAAAAGAAAAAGATCAAAATAAATGTACATCAGAGTCCTCTTTTTGTTTTCGTCCAATTCCGTTTTCTTTCCCTTTTTTTTTTTTTGGGTTTAAATCTCTGTTTAGATATTCCAAACAGATAAAGATGAGGAAATGAAAAATAATATTGCCATCAGAATTAGGAGCAATACTTGGAGGGTATGTTGATGATACCGTGAATGGAATTCTCTTGCCAAGTTTTGTAAATGGATAGTAGAGCAAGCTCTGCCTTTACTGTGCATGTATCTGGGTCCACTGTATGGGAAGAAGGAATTTAATTAATGGAATCCCTTTTCACAGAGGAAACCTCTTGTATCTCTGTTGCAAAAACCCCATTTTTTAGGATCCCACATCATCAAACACTCCTCACAATCGAATAAATTTCATGGACATATTTGTAGGGAGATTACCCTAAGGGATAGCTAACGCATTGGATAAGATTACCCAATGGCCATTGGTTCGAGTTCCCTTAGGGTCATTGGAGGTTTTACTTGACCATTAATTTCAAGGCTTATGGGATTGGACGAAGTACACACAAGTTGACACTGGCATCCATGGCTATCAAAAAAAAAAAGGGCCCTTTGTAGGGAGATGAGAGACAATTTTGGAGGATCTCTGGTACATATGGGGGCAAAGATTTCAATCCTTAACATGTTTCTCAAACTGGGGGGGTGTGTTTCATTTCCTTTTGGAACTCCAATATATCATCTATCATCCCTCTGAAATGAGAGTCTTTTGTTCCCCCCTCCATTGAGAGATTAGACCACCCCGAAGGGGTCTCCATTCCAATTAAAAGGTGGCGTAAAATTCATCCTCCTTATTATGCCTGCATGAAGGTGAAAAGACTTCCCAAGGTTTTTGCAACAATTTAGGACATTTTTGCTGCAAGGTTTTTGCGCGGCTTCCTACTTCCCCTGACTCACAAAATACCCTCGGATTTCACAGAGGAACACTATTAATCTCCTCTTCAACACCCACAACTTCTTACTTCTTACCTAAAATGAGGAGAGAAAAGATGTGAGATGAATCTTTTGTTATAAAATCAAGAGCCTCTCTGCGGAAAGGGGCTCTATAAGCATGGACTCTGGACAGATGTGCCTTAACTTAATGATCCCGGCCAAACCAAAACCAAACAAACCCCCGCCCACCTTTAATAAATAAACAATAAAAACACAAACAGAGCACAAATTCTACCTTAGACAAGTCTTTTTGTCAAAGGAATGCCCTGAAATTCAATTGCTGTCTCCTCAAGCTTAATGTGCAAAAGCTTAGAAAGTATGACATCTAAAGCCTGTCAAGTGTCATGGAGTGCAAAAAAGGGTTTCAGAGAATTAATTCTCTCCTCAAGAAAAAGTGCATTCTGCCGCCCCCATTCTTCCATATGAAAACTTGCTTTTGTTCTACTCTCCTTTTCTCCAGTCAAACAAACTAGAAACCCTTCTTATAAAGAAAATAAGGGGTCAATGCCCCTTACTCTTGTGTTAAATCTAGGAGCATAAACAAGGCTGATTAATCAAACAAATTTATTCAAAATATATATCATGAATTTCCTTCTCATGTCCTTTATTTTTCTGTCTCGTAAATAAAATAAAATGTTCACAAATAACAGTTATAACTTATTGATAACTGTTATCACACATCTCACAAACCAGAGAAAACTGGATGGTACTGAGGTAATTACCAGATAGGCAGGAATTAGGGATACCCCGAAAATCATACAAACTGCACAATCAATCCCACACAATAGATAGCAGCTAGATATCATTCCCATGATCAAAGGAGGACACTGAAAGATTAATGCATATGAATCCTCTAAATAATCAAACAGGCAAAGGAGATTACACCTTCAAAATGGGTCTCAACAAATTTGCCTAAAATAATTATCTGTCCGAGCGACGAAGAGCATCAAACAGGCCGCAGCAACTCCTCCAAGATGTGGGGTGCAGAGTGCGTTGAGTCACTGGCATGATGGGCGGCTGCGGCTGTTGGAAGATTCAAAAACAGAAACACAGCAGTCATAAGCTAGATTTGATGTAGGTAGCAGGGTCTAACAGAAAATTCGAAATTAGAAGTCCGGAGAATTATGCTTGAGAAACAATAATACAGTACAAATCTAATCCCCACACACTAACCTGATATCCTGTGCTTTCTGGAATCTCAGGCTCAATTTGATGCTCACTCACATTAGAAGTATCAACTGCAGCAGCAGCAGCAGCCTGATATGCTGTGGTTTCAGTTATCTGGGAATCAATGGCTCTGGATTCTACAGCAGGAACAACCACTGCCTCTTGCAACAAATCATCAATTTTTCCTTCAGATGCCAAATCAACAACACCTGCAGACTCCTCATTCTTCTTCTCTTCCTCTGATGCCGCCAATCCGGGTTCTTTGGTTCCATTTGAGACAATCTCTGCTTCAGTGGAAGAAACCCAATTACAGTCATCTAGAGACTCAGATAGTTTCTCTCCAATTTTCTCAGATTCCACCATGTTCTCAACTGGGTTTTCCACTGCTTGAAGTAGATCTCCAGTCTCAACAAAAGAGTCAGAAACCTCCTCCTGCTTCTTCTCCGATTTCTCTTCTTCCACAAACTCAGAGTTCTTCTCTTCTAGATTTGACTCCTCCTCAGAACTACTCCTACTTGAATCATCCCGGATATGGATTTCCTTCACATATTCAGATTTTTCAGTTTCACGAGTACCATCATCAAGTTGAACTTCTTCCAATTTGTGGTTGGCAGTTTCTTCTTCCATGTGGGCACAATTGACAGAAACCACTGCTTCAAAAGCAGATACTGAATCTAGTTTAGAAAGGTTTTGATAAACATCTCCTGTTGGATCAAATCATTCACAACTATTAGGATAATGCAGGGTAGAAGCTGAAAACATAAATGAGAAGATAGAGATAGAATGTTAGGATTACCTTGAATGGTAGGTGAAGAATGGAAGATGGGTGTATGCTGATGATGCTTCTTTTTCTTGGCTGCTTTTCTTCTCTTTGGACCTGAAGGCATGACTGGTTGTTGAAGCGAGGGAGAGAGAGGGAGAAAGAGAGATTGTGAATCGTTTGGTGTTTGTATTAAATCTAAATCTAGTGAGAGAGAGAGTGAAAAGTGAAAAGTGAAAAGTGAAAAGTGAAAAGGAGAGAAAACTCTAGGGAGAGACATATTTTGAAAATGAAACAACATTGGAGGGGAGAGGGAGATTGTTGTTACTTGTTACAGTGCAACCTTAAAAGCCTTAAAAGGGTGGTGAATTCACACCATTCGTCTCCTCGCTTGCTTTTTTTCCCTTTATTATTATCATTAACGAACCTTACGTGACTTTTGGATTTTCTTCTCCTTCCTTTTTCCAAGAATAACTTGGTAATGAATGAGATGCAATTAACTAATTAGTTAATTATGGTGCCATGTTTTTGCCCCCATTCATCTCCTTGCTTTTTTCCCTTTCTTATAACTTTGGATTTTCTTCTTCTTCCTTTTCCAAAAATAACTTCCTAATCAAATGAGATACAATTAATTAATTACAATGGCATGTTTTTAAAATAGTAATAATAATAGTTTCCAAACATTTTTAACCTTCCTCCTCTATATAAACTATAATTTTCAAGAAGTTAACCAAAGTGTCGGCTTTAGTTATAAAATTTTCAATATTTTATAATAATAATAATTATTATTATTATTATTATTATAATAATTATTATTATAAACATAATTTCAATGTAGATTTTTATTTTTTAAAGTGAGAATCTTATTTTAGGGGGTATGGCCATTAAAATTTACAAAAAGGCTAGAGAACTTCCAAAATTCTTGTATAATTAGTTTGTAAAGGTTCAAGTCTCAAGACTTGGTTAGTGGTAAAGGGATTTTGATGAATTTATGGGAGATCCCAATTTCCAATCCAAGATAAAAGCATTTAATGCAAAGTAAATAAATGTGAAAAAAAAAAAGTTGTAAGATACAAATATACCCAAAAAGCTTTCATATGAGATTTTTTTTTTTTTTTTTTTTTTTTATGTAGCAATGACTACAAAACTCGAATAAAAGAACTCCAAAAATTTTTATTAGATGATATTTGTATAAGATTCTTTCAATTTTTTAGATATATTATTTAAAAAATAAAATAAATATAGAAAATAAGAGGTATGCAAAAATTAATTTTAAAACATACTTTAAAAATATAAATAATATTAAATCAAGAAAATTGCAAATTGCAAATATATTTTTTACTCCACAATGTTATTATAAATTATCACCCAAACTTAATTAGTTTATTTCTTTTAAAATTTATACATTTAATAATGTAAGAAATAAAATCAAAATAAAATAATGAATGTAATGCCAATTTTTTTTTTTTCAATTTCCTGCTTAATTAAGGTGATCTTGGGTATTTTCAAATATCAATATCCTTGATATTAATTTTCACAATTATGACAATGCATCTGACCCTCATAAAATAAAATTTTCATCAAATATTTCTTCTAGCTTTTTATTTTTTATTTCCACTCGCTCCCCTTGTCACCCAAAATAGGGGAGGTATTTAATAAGACTTTAAATTAATTACTAATATTTAACTAAAACCTTAACAAAAAGCATTAAAACTAAAATATGTATCTTATATCTCACCTAACTTCTGGTAATTTCTTTTTCTTTTTTTCTTTTATGTAGTGAAAATTTTGAGACTGCTCTAAAATACTTGCATTTATGATTACTTTAAGACAGTATACACATAAATTTTTAAAAGTTGAGAATGAAAATTTTGTGATAAGAATTCATTATCAAACAAGAGTGCAACATTCATTAAAAAAAATATTAGACTTTACATTTTTACAATATGCATTATCAAATAGAGGTATTGTAAAGACTTTTAGATGAGTGCTTTGGCATATTATACAAAGCTTAAAAAATAAATTAAAAGAATTAAAACTAAAATATGTATCTTATATCTCATCAAAATTATGGTAATTTTTTTTCTTTTTTTCTTTTTTTCTTTTATGTAGTGAAAATTTTGAGACTGCTCTAAAACACTTGCATTTAGGATTACTTTAAGACAGTATACACATAAATTTTTACTAGATTGAGAATGAAAATATTGTGATAAGAAGTCATTATCAAACAAGAGTGCAACAAAGCTAGTGGTTCAGATTGAGCGGGAAAATAATACTGGAGGTGGATCCATTTTGGTTCCTATTTTTGGAGGTATTTAGTGTTTTTTAAAATTGTGTTTGAAAATAGTTTTTGAAAATACAGAAAATATCATGTTTTTTTTTAAATTATTTTTCTTCTAATTATTTAGTATTTTCTATATTCTTTATGTTTTTTAGAAGAAAAAAAATGAAAACCAAAAGTGTTATTTATGTTTTCCTTATACTTATTTTTCAGAACAAAAAACAGTTTTAAAAATTATAACCAAACAAGCTCTAAATGAAGTGGAATTACTCTCTAAACTGTCTTCTATATGATTGTAAAAAATAAATAATTTTCTAGTTGAATCGTATTCAGTTCTCTTTTTTATTTTATATAATACAAACCAAATATAAATTATTTATTTGTAGGAATAATGCATCCATGCTCTTTAAATAAATTTTGTCATCAAAATGGAGAAACGAGATCATATAAGCAATATAATGAATCTAGAAAATTGGAGGACAATTGGAATAAAACAAGTTCAGGGCTTGATTATTATGCTTGGTTAGGTTCAAATCATAATTATAATATTTTAAAAGAAGTCCATAATCAAAATAATTGTAACAATCAAAAGTATAATCAGTTTTCAAATGTAAAATGATTGATGGTTGACTTTCAATCATCATGGATAAAAAAGTTCTAACTAATTTTAATTATATTTTATATTTTTCATAAGATGATGAAAGACAGGAATGTCATTATCTGTAAAAATAAATGAATAAATAAATAAATTCTCCTTCCCTTAGCTTGCATTGATATTAATAAATGCAGTCCAACCATATAGCAATTAAAGAATTCAACACAGCTTCTTCTACTTAGGCGATAATGGGTGCCACAACCTTGAATTCAACTACTTATGCTATTAAATTTTTAATCCCTAACCCCCAACTACCGAATTTCCTCCATTCTTCATTCTCTCGCTTGGTAGGAAAAATATATGTACATCGACTAATCCCATAATACTTTAAAGTTAATAATAGGATGAATCCCTTAATAACTTCAAGGGCACTCAATTTGCTGACCATTGAAAAGCGATAAACATGCTCATTTTTAAGTCTGAACATGAGATAAGTGTAAGGGCACAGCCCCCAGCCCCAACTGCACCCATTACACTTTGGTCAGGACTGCGTCAGAGCCTAAAACATCTGATTAAACTAATAATAATGCACACCCTGAAGCATCTGATAAAGTGCATAAATGCTCTCGACTTTTGCCCATATGTCCTCCTTTGTATTTTAACTTTTTTTCAATCTCAAGATACCCCTATCATTTATCATTTATTTTCATAATCACTCATACCCGTCCTGTTTAAAAAATTCACAACTAAACTCGAAACTCTAGCACATGTGAAGTATTTAACAAGGGTTTTACTAGGCGTTTGTCCATTTGTGAGCATGGCTAAGCTATGTAAGGAAACATCAGGCATGTTGGGATAAAAAAAAAATTCAAATACAAAGTGGGACGTACGAACAAAAGTCGAGGGCATTCATGCACCTTATCTCAAACTATAACAAGCTCTTTTTCTTCACTTCTCATAAAAGAGATAACAGGCTTCTTCTACATAAAAATAAAATTTTTAGGACTAGCCATGGTAGCAATTAACCTTTTTTTTTTCTTATAACCATGGATGTTTAGGTGGCTTACGCCTTTAAGTGTCAAGAGCACTGAAGTTGTGTAGAATAAGCATAATGCTTACTGGGGGACTGAATTAATAGTAGTGGGTGAAACTGAGAGACTTATATATTATACCAACTAAGGGTAGCAATTAACCCTTTTTACCTCTCAACCTTTCTTTGTTTTCCTTTTCCTTTTTGTCCACAAGACACCACCTCCATAATGTCACGGACTTAGTCTTCCCGCTAAGCTCCCATGCGGCACTTAGACAACTCGCCCCTCGGATGTTGCTTAATCAGTCTCTCGCTTGCCTAAGCTTGCGCTATGCTCGACTTACCAGCGCGCGAAGCGAATAAGCTGAAAACAGCTGGAAGAAAGAAACTCTCTATTGAATAAAGAACACTTTTACAATGCTTAGAGATGCTCTCAACTTGGTGGTTGGTCGAATGGTTTACAAATGAGGTCACCCCCTCCTTATATACACATCAATGGAAGTGTGTGGGAACTTTATGGAAAGGTTCTCTCTTATCACTAGAAAGTGCAGAAGTGTTCTAACATGTGCAGCAAATACCTAGACTATCATGTGGAAAGATTTTAGACTACTCTCCCATATTCCATGGTCTTTCATATTCTTCCACGCTCTTCTACACATGTGTGGACAACTGTTTATCTTATGATGGAGCTTATAAGAGGTCTTTTGGAACCTTCCATGCTTTCTTAGTCAAAAAAGTCTCAGCAAGTATCTGAGCATTCTTTCTCGTATATCTCAGAGCAGGGACTCTTTGTGCCCATTAAGGGATCCTTCCACTTTATGGTGATGGAAATTCACAGAAAGTGAGTTCGTGACAATAAGGCTGCCGATACTTTCTTGATCATAATATCCCAATTTCTACACCAACTAAAATAGCGTCAAGCCCATGCATTTTTAAGCGGGATATATAAGAAACCCCCACAATAATAGCTCTTTCTTCATAAGGTTTTGAATTCTAAAACTTACTCTCCTAGGGAAAGCTTTCAGTCGAGCACAATAGACAGTATTATTTCTTTCACAAGCCACCATTTGCCCAGAATTACCAACTCATTTTTGCAAACTAAATCTTCATGGTATATCCTAAGTTGACAAGAAAAAGAAAAGGAAATTGGAAAAAAAAAAAAAACAACTCAAGAAATCATAGCACCATCTAAGCCAGAAAACTCAACAGGTCTCCCTCCCCTGGTCAAACAGGAATGTTAAGTGGGCTTTACTGGATTTCAGTTATCATTGTCAGATTTCAGCATCTAACTATTTTCTAATATCAACATGAGCAGGATAACAAGCATGTGGCACTGGAATCAAAAGACATAACACTAATATCCAAAAAGGATACATACTCAGGGTTCAGTACTGCTACTTTAGATACACTATTGGGGAATAGCAGCTTGAAAGGAAAAAAACAAAAAATAAAATAAAAGTTACAAAAACAAAGTATATATATCAAAGGACAATTCAAGGAATGTCCTCCAAAATTTTCAGCTTGAAGAATTCATTTTGTAGTGTACTGTCCAACACAAAACATGCCTTCACCTGGCAAATAGATGGATGTTTTAAAAGCAAAAAATGTTCAGCTAGGATGACAAACTTGAACATAATACCTGAAACCAAGGCCACATCTCCTAATTTCAAAAAAATTTAATAAAGAGGACAAAATATTTGATAAAGGGTCTAACAAACCTTAGGTATCACCTCAATAAACCTTGGATACTACCATATTATTTAGGTATAACCTCGTACCTAAGGATTGTTGGACTCTTTATCAAGAAATAGGGACATCATAACATAGTTTTTCCCTACATCAAAAGACAAAAAAAAAAAAAAAGGAGGTTGAAACAGCATTGAGATGTGCTAATTAGCTGCTCAGACAAGGATTTGTGTCCATTCAACTCTCTATCCACTGGGACTTATAGATTATTAACTGCTACTAGTATCACCAATTTCCAAACTCACCCCATACGTGTAAAGGATGAAACTTTTTATAACAGCAGCTGGCTTACCATCGATAGCTATTTAGCCTCCTCCTAATTCCAGCTCTTCCAAGTATTATGGTTGGTTAGATTCAAATTATAATTATAATTATAATTTTTTCCAAAGGAGTCTATAATAAAAATAATTGTAAAGTATGAGCATAATCAAAACTAGAACTTTAAATGTGAATGAATGGTGGCTGACTTTCAGTCATCATTGATATAAATTTTTTTGATCAATTTCAATTATATTTTGTACTTTTTCATAGGATAATGAAACACAGTCATTTTTTTTTAATATTTTCTTCATTTATACAACCATAATTCTAGTTTTTTTTTCTCCTTCCCTGCAGCCTACATCGATATTAATTAATACAATCCAACCATATAGCAATTAAAGAATTCACCACTGCTATTTATTAGGAAATCAACTGCTCATATGCTATGAATGTTTAATCACTAACCCCAACACAAACTTTGTTCTGCACCTGCATTTATCTGTAGGGTTGAATGTTGACAGCAACTGGCGCGGTAACAAAAGTTAACGTATTTCTCACAGGCTTTCATTTTTTTCTAATAACCTAAGCAATGAACATGCTCATTTTAAATCTCTGAGCTACCCGGGTAGCTCAGTTGGCATGAGGCCTTGGGGTTTAACCCAATGTTAGCCGTTGAGTCCCTCAAAGTCGAGAAGGTTTTCTTTGCGTAATTAAGCTTGGGGCTCAAATGGAATAGTGAAGTACACACAAACTGGCTCGGACATCCATGGTTATCAAGGAAAGAAAAATGAACATGCTCATTTTATCTCTTGAACATGAGAAAGTGTAAGGACACATCCCCAGCCCCAGCCCCCAGCCCCAAGGTACACCATTCTACCTTTGGTCAGGGGACAACATCAGAGCCTAAAACACCTGATTGGAGTAACAACTTATTACTCAAAACTAGTAATAATGCACACCCTGAAGCATCTTTTATAAGCCTAGGCACTGAACCCCCCAGCCAAATCCCTGAAATAAAAGACCTCTGTTTCATTCACGCTATAACAAGCTTTTTTATTCTCACTTCTCAGAAAAGAAATAACAAGTCTCTTCTGGTGACAAAAGTTCTAGTCTTTGGGCATTTCTTAATACTACTTGCCTTTATTTATCAGGAAAAAAGAAAAAGTAACATTTACAATAATTGCATACAAGAAGGTATGCAGCAGTGGTTAGTGACTTTGATTCTCCACATTAAGTTGGGTAGCAATGGTTTTGTCATCAGTTACACAGAGGGTGTTTTGTCACTTTGATCAGTTTTTTATTTTGGGAGAAGAAATCTCATCCTTCACATATTTTTTATTTTGCTATTTTATATTAATATATTCATTCTTTTTATCTCTGATTGAAAAATTAATAATAATTGCATACAAGAACACTCAGCCAATACTCAATCCAATAGATAAAGTGTAGACATGACAAAAGAACCACCAAAGGTTAGAAGAGATAGATTAGACATTCCATGAGTGAATAAAAGGACATATGTTCTAAAATTTGAAAATGGTTGATACAAAACTTTCTTCACAGTGGAGACCAAGACAATAGACCTCCATAATAGAGAGGGTCCAGGAGAACTATGACTTTCCATCACATAACAACAGCAAAACTCCTACTGTGACTTGTCCATCCCAGAGAAGAGTTACAAAACACCTACTATGCTAAGTTTTGAGAGTTTTTTTTTTTTTTTTTCTACATTGTGCAAAATAAAATTATAAATAATCTATTAAAAACATCCAATCAAGCGGCATCCCAAAACGAGAAATACAAGAAAGCAACATTGTCAATCTTTACCACTTTAAGAGACCACAACAGGAGACTTGAGAAAATATCCTTCACTATTAAAACAAACATTCAAAATGAGGAAAGAGGGACTAGTTCATGTACATTCTATGGTCTAGTGATCATAAAAGTACATCTGCCACCCTAACGCCACCTCTTCTACTTTACAAGGGAGCACCCAAACAAAAAGGCCACCAATAACCACAAAAAGCTAGCCATCTAATAAAGGGAATAAGATTTAACTGTCCCCTCTTCCTTCTTACAGAAACAACAGTTATTAACCTAGGACAAACCCTACCTTGTCAGCTGCTTTGTAGTGAAGATCTTCCCTCAAATGCCTCTCAAACCAAGAAAGTGCTCTTGACGGAGAGTTTTAGAACGAAATATTTTATTTGAAAAAAAAATTATAAAAATGGTTTGAAAACCAAATTAATGCCTAAAATAGTACGTAATGTCGTTATCATGGACAACGGCAATTAGAATTATTAAATTGCCAAATGCCGATGTTCATGACAGCGGTAATTGAATTTGTAATAATTCTAATAATTGCAATTTAATAATTTCTCACACGAGTCCCCCACAGGAGTCCCTTATTATTATTGTTTATAACATTGAAACTTATTTTAAATATTTACTATTTAATAAATTACATTAACTAATGGATTCGAATATGATGATGTTTTTCAACCGGACTGGGCTGGAGCGTATTGGGGTCGTTGGGTCGGACCTAGACTGCTGGCGGGCTGGTCTGCAGGCTCCTGAATCGTCAGGCCTGAGGTAGGATTGCTGTTGTGCTGATCTGCAGGCACTGGCGTTACTCTCCTCTGCGAAAACAAGAAAGAAGAAGGGCCGGCAGGGGCTTCGCGTGGCCTTTCAGTGCCTAAGTCGGTTTCTTTACGGGGAGAAAAGATAGAGCTGGCTTAGAGGCGAATGTGTTGCGTCTTATTTCACTTAGATAGGGGTGGTCACGAGTGTTATAGTATATGTTTCCCGAGTTGGATGGTGATTAGGATTCTTTCCCATTGGGCGGGATATTTCTTTGCTTTGTAATTATCAATTTGATTGACATAGCACTTTCTTTAGAATTATCCTTAACCTTATTGGTGGGATAAAACGTCTTAGTAGGATGGTTGTTATATAAATAGGAGTATTTTATTTTCTTGTTTATGGGATCTAGTTGGTTGCAAGATAAATTCGTTATCGGGATTATTACATTTCCTTATCGATGGGATCTAGTTTGATTTATAGGACCTGGGCTTTCGATCATCCATAGGCGCTGGGCGATGCGGGTTGGGCCCTCATTACGAGTTGGCGTCTAAGGCACGAGCTTCAATGGGCGCGCCCCTCTTCTTTAGTGCGGCAGAGTGGGCTGCGAGCGTTTTGACACTATCGGAATATTTGTTATATTATCACGTAAATTGTTGTAAATGACACAAAAGTTATTTATTTACGGAAATAAGCGAAATATGTTTTAAAAATTTCTATGAAACACATCGAGTAGCCTAAAATTCCATGGAATATTCAATGGAATTTTGCATTAAACACTAGATTATGACCTCCATTACATAAACGAATCATATAAATATATAAAAAAATTGTATACAAATATCAATATATAAAAAATATCAACATATATCGATAGGTCTCACAGACAAAGTCTTTATATTTCTCTTAGGACGGTGCCTAGAATACACAGCTAGTTGATATATAGGGTCAGTATGATGCGAAGCGGGGCGATGGAGCTAGGGGCTGATTGATGAAGTACTCGACGTGTGAAACCCCGAGAAAATCTAATTTTCTGAAAAATGGCAAAATGGTAATTTCGGTTAGAATCCAGAATTTTTCTAGATTTTGGATGGCCAGCGGACTTCAGTTAGCGGAATGTCTGTAATCTAGCTACCATGTCGAATTTCGTAATTTTAGATCTGATCGGAATTTGCGCGTTTTGACGGCGAGTGTAGTGCGAGATAGCGACACATTTGGTAGCTCCACGGTGTGCCGCGTGTCGGGTGCAGAATGAGTCAACTTAATGACTCAAGTGTGGGGCCTATGTGGACACATGGCATGATGTCATTGGAGGAAAATCAAATGGTTGGTGGATTAAATGGATAAGAAATCCAATGAGTCAATTAGAGCTTGACAAGTGGCAAAGAGGGAGACAAAAGGAGAGCTTTCTTCTCCATTTTGGTTGAGACGTGCAATAGGTGAGAGAGGAGTGCAGATTTCAAAAATGGAGGGTTTTTAGAGAGAGAAAGTGCAACCTGCAGATTTCTGATGTTCGGATTGTCGGATAAGCCGGTAGAAGTAAAGTTGTTCTATGCGGCGAGAGCTACGCGTGGGCATTGGTTTTGGGGAGTTTCGACAACTCCAAGAGGTATGGGTCTTCTCCTATTCGGTTATTTTCGGTTTTAAGAGTCGTGTTAATGGTTTGGTTGGTTTGAGGCCGTGAGTGGCCGTTTGATCGATCCCAAAACTCGGGACCGAATTGTTGGAATATATGGAACCCATTTTGGGACTGTTTAGGGACTGTTTTGGGTGGTTGTGTGATAATTTATACAATAAATTATGGTTTTGGTGTTTTTGGGCCAGAAATGGCCATGGTTGATTCCTGAAGTGGAACCAATGCTTGGTAGTGAGCTGCCCGCGGGCTGACCCACTTTGCTTTCGTTGGGGCTGTTAAAAGCACCGAGTCCGATTTGCTAGTTGGACGAAATTGGTCATGTATTTGAAGCAAAATATTGTTTGAATGGATGACAGATTGTGTGGAAAGAAATGTTAATGCATGAAAATTAAAATGCATGTTAACATGAGTGTTTGAATTATATGAAATAATTGTGGAAGAGTCATTAGATTCAAATGGATTTGATTAACTCAAAGAAATAAATTTTGATGTTATTGGTGTGGTCAATAACATGTAGTATATATGTAAATTTTGTTAATATATGCATAATTGGTATATTGGCATGTGGTTTAAGAAAATGGCATAATGCATTTCATATGCTGCCAGGGGCAACCTAAATTAAAATTGTGATGCATGGTATGAAAGAAAATGAAAATGATGTTTTTCTTGCATTTGGCTTAGGCATGCGTGGGAGAGTCGGTGAGGACTCGAGACACGGGATTGGGCATGTAGACATTCAAGTAGGATCATGTATTTGCTTGAGTGTGTGTTTATGTTGAATCATTGCATGTGCACTTACGTGGGGAGTAACCCGTGTAGGATAGATTGACTCTTTTGGGCATTGTTCACCTGTCGAGGATCATTATTTGGTACGGGACATTGGGAAAGCCGGCGCTCATTAGAGGCCCGATTTAGAAAAGTGGGATTATGGCTTTGATGATTTTGTATAAACATGTATTAGAATTTTAAATTTTAATATATGTTTGTATTAAATGTATTAACTCTTGAACTATGGTAAATATAGTTGGTATTTTTTTATGAGTATGATGTATAGGCTCGATGTGGCCATTTTTACTCATGTATAGGTCTCATGACAGCGGGGACATAGGTTTCCGCGGGTTGTGGGTGGTCAGCAGAGACACCCCCGGTTTTGGGCGTCTGGTATGCGTGGAGCCTGGTCGTCCCCAGGCGGAAGTGCACTGACTTTGATACAAGGTGGCGATGTAGGTGTCACTTGGGTAGGAGGTAATATAGGGGATGATAAAGGGGTGGGATGATAGGTGATATCCCATTTGCTATGGTATTTCCCAGCGTCTTTGGATATTATGTAAAAATGTAGTGTACGGGGGTATGGAAGGTGATATGCCAGTACATTAGGGTATAAAAATCTTGAGTGATGGGTAAGTATGGGGGTATCGAAGTGAGCGATGTTGGCTCAAGTGTGCGGCGAGTGTTTCATCTCGACCACGATCTCGCCACGCATCTCGACCACGACCTCGGCGGATCAATACTCCGCTTTCCTGCCTCGAATGGGCTACATACGTCTTTGGGTGGATGACCAGGGTAATGGATGGTCCGTGTGATGTAGATGCCTCGAATCGTGGCCAGACGATCTGATGCTCTTCTCCGATCTGGTGTAACACCGATCTAGCAATATGATGTAAGTCGTACACCAAGCACGGTGGTAGTGAGAACTAGCTATATCGGCCGTGGCGGAGATCTAAATAAACCTGACAAAGAATTATAAATATAATCATTCAAATTTGACACTTTAAAAACACAGAACTCTAACTTACGAAACTTAGAGTAGCACCGGTATGGTATGGAACCTCATATCATCCACGTGGAGTGGTGGTGTGTAAAATAAGTATGTCTGCTTGATACCCATTTGCATATATGGATCATGAAAGTCACGTAATACCCTGCATAGAAGTGTAGTGATCTGCACAGCATCCTTAAGGCAATCTAGGGAGAATGATACATCGCCCAATCTCTCTGGTGTTGTCCACATGCACCAACTCTATGTAGTTGTTGCTCATAAGAGCAAGATGGAGGTATCTCTTGGTGTAACCAAAACTGGCGCAAGACTCGCTCTGGACGATGCCACTCAACAGTCTCGAAACATATAAGCGATGACATCATCCGCCAAATCTCTTGATCAGGTAAGAAAATATCGAAAATGGTCGACAAACTCCGACAATAATGGCTGCCATAAGACTACACATTTACGCCCGACGTAAAAAAAATTTATGTGAATATGAAAGAAATTACTAGATAATATATACTTTTACATATATCATTACGATTAACGGTTTATGCATCTAGAGCGATCTCGATATAGGAGGAATTTGGGATGGGTTATGCACCCATTTCAAAGGTACTCTCCGCACACACTCGATGGAAGAAGTGAAATAGCTCTGACTCAACCACCGAATCAAGCGGTAATCCAGTCGACGGCTGAGCTAGGTCTCCATCGACGACATTGACATCGTCATCATGTAAGGCATGAGCGATTGGTGGTGCTGGATATGATGTTGATCGCCCAAAATCAGGTTGCCCCACGTGAAGTCTCTCCCAAAACCATAGCTAAATATAAAATAAACATAAAGCAACCTAATGATGTGTTGTGTATATGAATGTGTATGTAATAAAAAAAAATATTACGTACTTGTATCAATGTAGCCACAGATTAATACCGATTGACAATCAGATTGGCTCGGCATAACTGCGATAATAGTATATGCTAGTCTTGCACCACCCGACTATAAGTCGCGGTATAATGGCGAATCTACGTATTAGTGGGAGAAAGCACGAGATGAACATGCACTCACTTCTTGTCATGAAGCAAGAAAGAGGATCCCATCAGCCAGCTAAGATGAAACCACGCATAAACTCATAGCTCTAAAGTGACCTCATGCATCGGGTCTTTGAGTTGATATGGTCACATAACGGCTAGACCTGGAGATAGTGGATCTCTTGGGGAAACATCGCGAGTGGGGTGACAGCGACGACTACTCACCTTGACTTTCGCCACCGGCGAACACACATGTCTGGTAGTTAGTCCACATCGATATGGAGGCCAAGGATGATAGCAACATCCTATAACGTGATCGTCATCTCTTCGACGAGCACATGAAAAGTGTGTGTCTCGAGCCGCCATCTCTCAACTAGACAAGTGATAAGTGGCCAATCGATCATGATGTGGCCCAAGCGGTATATACCATAAAATCTCGCGTGGATCACGTATGGACCAGTCATTATCCATCCTCCACATAAACGCGAAACAATTTCGTTGGGCATGGCGACCTCTTTGGAGTCTTTGAAAGCGATAAAAGATAAATTTATAATGGATATCTGGATACATGAACCTGATATTCAAATAGTAAACAAATAGATGTTGCCGCGTGGCTCACCGTATCACTCAGTCTTAGCTGCGGCATCTTTAAATACCAGCGGTGGGATCGAAGGATCATAACGAGACATCGAGCCATGTCATGACGGATGCGTGGAGACGAATAATTATTAATAAAACACATTGGAGAAATAGTATCAACATAATTAATCTGGTACTAATTACACAGACAATGAATTAAAATACACACATACATGATTGATGTCTCATTTACTTAAATAAGGTACACAAGTATTTCATAATCTAAGAAATACACATTTATACATAAGTGTTATACAAAGAAACTACAATTCCCCGAGGCAATTGCCTCCTGTTAAAGTGAATTGCTTCACATACATCAGAGACGATTTCTATTCTTCTGAGGCGTAGGTGTGACCTGATTGTTTGTACAACCCACATGTGATAGTAGTTTTCCCCTCTCTAACGTCCATTTCATTATGCAACCAAGTTGATTTAGGACGTCCACTGCCTATGCGTTTCATTGACTCAGGAGGTACATTTGTAGGACCATCATAAAGAGGCCACTCTTCTTCATTGAATATTGGATGAAACAAGCTTGCCCATGTATCATAGTACAACTACGTAGTGTATTAGCCTTGAACAAATAACCAAATGATCAACACATCGATCTTGACATGCTTTGCTATAATATATTTACATGTGGAAATTCATATTTCGGTGTCTTTCCACGTATGCGTTTTTCTTGTAAGTTGAGGCGCTGCGTTTGACCACTCCTTGACTTGACATGATCGGCTGTATGTGATCGTAAGAACAAATTTCCATCGATCCGACCTTAATAATACAACCACGAATGCGAGCATCAATATGTAAATTATTTGCTCATCGAGGATGCCAATCTATTAGCACCTTATTCACTTCTTGTAACAATGACATTAAGGCGAAAGAGGTAAAATGTACTAATACGATGAATGGTAATACGAACTCCTTTAAGAACAGCATTAAATACTTCCGACATGTTGGTTGTCATTTATCTCATATCTTGACCCTCCCATCTTTGAAAGTGCCATAACTAAAAGGGATTGCCTCTAACCATTGTTGTGCTTCAGAATTAATTCTCCCAATTGTAGTCATATGCTTATTGAATTTGCGTTCTGTACTCGCTAAAGCTGCTCTGCATACCAAATTCTTCAAGAGTTTATCTTTGAAGCGAGTCATAAAATTGCTTGCAAGATGACGCATGCAAATCCTGTGATAGGCAGATGGTGCGGCCAACCCGAATGAGGATCGCTCATTATTACCATAATACTTGGATGCATCAGGATATAACACAAATCCACGTCATTGGAGTTATTCTGTTACATTACATGCCAGGGGATCATCCCAACTATCAATATTCTCGCCTTTTATAATAGCAAATGTCAATGGAAACAAGCGATTATTTTAAGTCCACCCATGTGATCAATAACGTGTCTTTATACATCCCATACAAATGTGTACCATCAATACTTTCGATACGGGACTGACAATGTTGAACCCTTCAATGAAATTAAGCGAATGACCCGAATACGTGTTGGAATATCTCGGTGTTTGGCATATTAATGTCAAATGTTTTCTAAATTACAACACATCCAAGATTTGCTTGCTACATGTGAAAACTCTTGATAATAACTCGTATATAGTGAGAAAAGTCACCAAATAACTGTCTAAGTGCTTTATGCTTTCCATCCAACTCCTTTTTGTATGATATTTCATATCCCCATTTCTCCATCACTTGCCAATATGGAGTCGTAGTTAATGTGAATTGTGCCTTAATTATTGTCTTTATGAAGCGACGACCAAGTTTGAGTCAAATGATGATGGTCTCGAGTTCGAGCAAGTTGACTTTGCGTATGCCTTATGATATTTGTTGATAACAAATAAGCAAGTATATTTCACAACCATGGCATGAAGCTTCCATAGACATTGATATTCTTTGGCCTTCTTACATCTTAAAACAAGCAATTTTTTTGAGGATGCAACAACGACAAACTCTTAGTGTGCTTTAATAAAGTAAATATTTGCAGCCTCTTGCAAATCAGATTTAGAATAAAAAATTTAGCCAACTACAAATTCTTCACTTGAATAACTAGTAGTATGTTGCACTCATGGAGTCCAACCACTTGAAATAGCATTACCTAAGTTTTCAACATGTTCAAATTGAGGTGTTGGTGGTAAGTGATAATGAACAGGGGATGACTCATCTGGTTCCTCAACATCTGGGTTATTGATACATCACAAGATGTTGCATGGGGAAAGACATATATCCCTTACTCATTCTCCAAAACTTTGTTGAAAATTTGGAATGATGATACATGTCCATCAGCTTGAACATCCGCGTCTTCATTAGATCCATCATCAACATCTTCATCAGATTCATCATTAGCTTCTTCATAAGCGTAGTCTTCATCATCTCCATATACTCCGATTATCCGTTGCTAGGCAGCTACTAGGCCTGACCATAGTCAAATTACGCAACATTATAATTGTCGCGAACTAATAAATCTATATGGCCACCCACAGATTGATTCACTTGTAGCTTGACTCAAACAACTTAAATATACAATTCAATTTCCTCGATCTTAGTTGTATTTAACCATGTTCAACATTCGATCACGCCTTCTTGTCATCGTATTGAAATGTTGGGACTAATTTTCCACTTTTTAGGGGATACCTACAGTTGAGGACTAATTTGAACATTGTTTGTCAATGGTTGTCCTTGAGTACATCATATCACTCAATTGTTCAAACTTGCATTCAACTGGTACATCCAAATGCACAATAACAGCTTTGTTCCCCACATATTTGACATTTGTTTCAATTCTCAATATATTTCCATTGTAATAACATATCACAGGAATAAATGAAACAGACATAATTAACCTTTACAAAATGGTCTCAAATGAATTAAATAAAATGAGAGGTCATTATCCTTACCATTTAAACTACATTCATGGATGTTACATTCAATCACCTTGTTTAACCAATGAATCATTTCACAACGCGGTGCTACCACCAACTTCATCACTTCAACTTTGTCATATGCCATTCTTGTTATGACACATAAATCATGTGCTTAGTATGTTATTTTTGTCAAGGATGTGAGGGTGGGGGCGTGGGGAAGGGTGGCGGGAGTGGATATGGAGGGTAGTTGAGGTTTTTCAAAAATTTTATAGCATTTTTTGTTAATTTTGGTTGGTTTTGGGCTTAATTGAGATGCTTTCATAGGAGGCCTAACTAACCTTGAAACATAATTCCCCAAAAATTAATCATGTCATGCTTTACCATTTCAGGAACATTTCTTTACAAGAAAATGGAGTTCAAAGAATATACCAACTTTGGGAGAAGAAGTTTAACAAAATTTAGGTATAACGGATGATAATTTATCAATGTATCATAGTGCTGAGTCTAAAACATACATGCACACACACCATAGTGGTGCACAAACCAATACTAATATTATTCAATCCAAATAAGAACAACTACATAAAGTGCCGAGTAGTCTCTTTAGACACATACTAATAATTATCAAATCGATTAGAACAACATAATAATATAAAATAATAGTTCCATGGAATTTTTATTTGGTAATCTTTACGATACTAAAATCATTGTTTAGGTCATAGACGAATTGTTTGGACTTGAAATTTTGGTTGTGCCCTTTAATGGATAGATTACAGGATTTTAAGCCATAAAGATTCGTTCACCTAGTCTGCCTTCAACAAGGGCAACAACCATCTCCATTTAAACTTCGAATCTCATTGCATGAAAATGACATTTATGCCTTCAATATGAAAAGAAAAAAAACACACACATGACAAACATGTAACAGGTAAGAAGCAGACAAGTAGGAAAAGTGCAAGAAGTAGATGATTAAATGCAAGCCATGTGTTGCTTAAACATATCATATGATTCCTTAGGAAAAAGCTATAAGAACTAGAATTTAGAGAAAGAAAATAAAATGTTTATATCACAGAAGTGTAAACAACAAAACTATAGGAAATATGTTCTGAAGAAAAGGAGTGCATACACCGCCAATGATTTGATAGTGGGTTTCTTGTGAAATATAAATTCAACCCGATAGCAAGTGTTAACATTTCATAGTTGTGCATGGTTAATTTTCGTTTATTAAGTCAATATAAATGCCAAGTCAGAAGGACTAAGTATAATCTAGTCTATAATCAACAACAATTGAGGGGGGCCCATCTTGAGCAATTGATAGGATATAACCATTTATGCATTATGCATAATATATGGCATAATGCATTTCATATGCACCGGGGCAACCTAGAAAATTAGGTGTGAGTGCATGATATAAAAGAAAATGAAAATGATGTTTTTCTCGCATTTGGCTTAGGCATGCGTGGGGAGTCGATGAGGGACTCTGAACCGGGACCAGGCATGTGACGTTAGTAGGATCATGTATTTGGCGAGTGTGTGTTTGTCATTGAACTCCGTGCATGTGCCTGCGTGGGGAGTAACCCATGTAGGATAATTCAACTACTGGGCATTGTTCACCCTGTCGAGGGATCATTATTTCAGTACGAGGGATGTTCGAGGAAGACGAGCTCATTAGTAGGCCGATTTTAGAAGAAAGTCGGATTATGGCTTTGATGATTTTGTATAACATGTATTAGAATTTTAAATTTTAATATATGTTTGTATTAAATGTCTTATTAACTCTTGGTATGGTAATATAGTTTATGTGTTTTGATGAGTATGATGTATAGGTGATGTGGCCATTTTTACTCATGTATGGAGTCTCATGACATGAGACATAGGTTTCCATGAGGTTGATGGGTGGTCAGCGAGACACCCCTGGTTTTGGAAGATCATGACGTATACGTGGAGCCGCAATTCGATCTAATTTGGAAGTGCACCCAACTTTGATACAAGGTCAACGATGGTGTCACCGATGGTAGGTAATATAGGGGATGATAAAGGGTGGGATGATAAGGTGATATCCACTGCTATGGAGGCTGGCTCTGGCGACACTGGATAGTGTAAAGATGTGTAAGTGTCTGGGGGTATGGAAGGTGATATGTAAGTCTGTGGGGGTATAAAAATCTTGAGTGATGGGTGAGGTATAGGGGGTATCGAAGTGATGGCGATGTCGCTCCGAGTGTACCACGGTCGCCTGCCATCTCGACCACGATCTCGCCCGCCCATCTCGACTGCGACCTCGCGGATCCAACTCTCCTTTCCTCTACCGAATGGGCTACATACGTCTTGAGTGGATGACACCGGTCTAATGGATGGTCCATGTGATGTAGATGCCTCAAATCGTAACCGGCGATGCGATGCTCTTCTCAGATGGTGTAACAACGATCTAGCAATATGATTAGTCGTACCAAGCGGTGGTAGCCGGCGACTAGCTATGTCGACCGTAAGCGAGAGATCTAAAAATGAACGACGAAAATTATAAATACATAATCTATTGTTGATTCAAATTTGGGAAAACACTTTAGAAACCTGGAACTCTAACTTGCAAAACTTAAGTAGCACCATTTGTAGTATGGAACCTCATATCATCCTGTGAGTGGTGGTATCATAAAGCGTCATGTAATGCAGCGATACCCACTTTGCATATATGGATCATGGAAGTCCATGCCACCGTGGGAATTGTAGTGATGATCTGCACCTTGCGTGTCATAAGGCAATCTAGGGAGAATGATACGTGTGATCTCTGCGGTGTTGTGCGTACGACTCTATGTAGTTGTTGCTCATAAGAGCAAGATGGAGGTATCTCTTGGTGTAGCCCAAACTGGCGCAAGACTCGCTCTGGACGATGTCACTCAACAGTCTCGAAACATATAAGCGATGACATCATCCGCCAAATCTCTTGATCGGAGTAGAAAATATGCAGGCTGGTCAACCAACTCCGCGGCCATTATGGTACGCCATAAGACACATTTACACTTGACGTAAAAAAAATTTATGTGAATATGAAAGAAATTACTAGATAACCATATACTTTTACATATATCATTACCTGATTAACAGTTTATGCATCTAGCTGATCTCGATATAGGAGGAGTACACCGGATGGGTTATGCACCCATTTCAAAGGTACTCTCCACCTACACCTCAATGGAAGAGTGGCTGCGGCTGCAGCTCAACCGCGACTCAGCGGTAATCACGTCGACGGCGAGCTAGGTCTCCATCGACGACATTGACATCGTCATCACGTAAAGGCATGAGCGATTGGTGGTGCTGGATATGATGTTGATCGTAATCAGGTTGCCCGATCTCCCGAAACCATAGCTAAATATAAAATAAACATAAAGCAACCTAATGATGTGTTGTGTATATGAATGTGTATGTAATAAAAAAAAATATTACGTACTTGTATCAATGTAATACAACCATTAATACCGCGTTTACAATCCAAGTTGGCTCAGCATAACTCGCGATATGTATATGCTAGTACTGCACCACCCCAACTATAAGTCGCAGTATGTGTCAAATCTCGTAGTAGTGGGAGAAAGCGCAGGATGAACGTAAAACTCACTTCTTGTCCGCAAACCGAAGGATCCCATCGCTAGATGAAACCACGCACCTCGGCTCAAAGTGACCTCATGCGCATCGGAGTCTTTGGGGATGATGGCGGTCACGCAACCACCGGATGGAATGAGTGGATCACTCGCCGAGCATCAGCGAGTGGGGTGACACTGAGCAACTTCTCACACAACTCCGCCACATCGAACACACATGTCCTAGTGACTGTTAGTCCATCGATACGGAGGCCAAGGATGATAGCAACATCCTATAACGTGATCGTCATCTCTTCGACGAGCACATGAAAAGTGTGTGTCTCGAGCGCCATGCTACCAGCGAGACAAGTGATAGAACTTGTGTCGATCATGATGTAGCCCCAGCGGTATATACCATGCGTCTCGTGGATCATGTATGGACGAATGCATATATCCATCCTCCACATACGCATGAAGGCTTTCATCTGCCGTCGAGGGTATACTACTTCCTGAAACTACAAGCAACGAAAGAAATCAAATTTATAATTGATTATATATAAATTACATGTTACAGCGAAATATAGTGATAAGTAATAAAATACATACACCGCTACGTATCTACTAAGTGTGGCTACGTATGCGTCTTGCGATACCAAGGAGCCGATGGATCCAAGGATACGCATCGTAGGAAACCTCACGAGAGCGTCGTATCTATAACAGATAACATGAAGGCAGAATAATTATTAATAAAACACATTGGAGAAATAGTATCAACATAATTAATGCAAGTACTAATTACAGCGGCAATGAATTAAAATACACACATACATGATTGATGTCTCATTTACTTAAATAAGGTACACAAGTATTTCATAATCTAAGAAATACACATTTATACATAAGTGTTACCTGAAAAGGAAACTTCTGATTCCCAGAGACGAGTTGCCTCCTGAAAAAAAAAAAAGTGAATTACTTCACATCTATCACCGAACTTGATTTCTATTCTTACAAGACAATTGTGACCTGATTGTTTGTACAACCCACATGTGATAGTAGTTTTCCCCTCTCTAACGTCCATTTCATTATGCAACCAAGTTGATATTTGGACGTCGGCTGCTTTTTATGCGTTCGTGTTTCGGGAATTACATTTGTAGGACCATCATAAAGAGGCCACTCTTCTTCATTGAATATTGGATGAAACAAGCTTGCCCATGTATCATAGTACAACTGCGTAGTGTATTAGCCTTGAACAAATAACAAAAATCAACACATCGATGCTGACATGTTGCTATGATATGGCTACATGGAAATTCATATTTCAGTGTCTTTCCACATGTGCATTTTTTTCTTGTATAAGTTGAGGCACTGCGTTTGACCACTCCTTGACTTGACATGAAATCGGCCCTGTATGTGATCGTAAAGAACAATTTTCATCGATCCAGCCTTAATAATACAACCCTGAATCTGAGCATCAATATATGGAGTGAACTGCTCATCAGATGTAATCTATTAGCACCTTATTCCCTTCTTGTAACAAAGTAACTGTTAAGGCGAAAGAAGGTAAAATGTACTAATGCAATGAATGGTAAGCTACGAACTCCTTTAAGAACACTGTTAAATACTTCCGACATGTTGGTTGTCATTATCTCATATCTTCGACCTCCATCATGAGAAAGTGCCAATAACTAAAAAGGGATTGCCTCTAACCATTGTTGTGCTTCAAAATTAATTCTCCCAATTGTAGTCATATGCTTATTGAATTTGCGTTATGTGCTCGCTAAAGCTGCTCTGCATACCAGGAGACCTTCAAGTTATCTTTTAACCGGGTCATAAAATTACTTGCAAGATGACGCATGCAAATCCTGTGATAGGCATATGGTGCAGCCCAACCAAGATGAGGATCGCTCATTATTGCCATAATACTTGGATGTCTGTCAGATATAACACAAATCCCTGTCCATTGAGTTATTCTATTTCTGATACATGCCAAGGATGTAACACCCCAAATTATACCCTAACAGTTTTATAACATGTTTTGGGTATAATAAACGTAAAGGTATATTTATTCGGAATAAAATAAAGATAAGTAGGAATATGCATAAGTTAAATTATAAATAATAAAGAAAGATTTGAGGCTATTGTAAAAATATTATAAATTGATTTGCAAATATTATAAGAGTTGGAGGACAGTAAAATAAAAAAGGGGATAAGATCGAATAAGGATAAGACCAAAAGAAATATCTATTTTGGTCTTGGAGAAAAGAAGAGGAAGCAATATCTGAGACGAGAGAAAGAGAGAAGAAGAAAAGAAGAAGAAGAAAGAAGATGCAATTGTAAAATGGAGTATTGGTATGGAATTATGATTTGGTATAGAAAAGTATGGAACCATGAATAAGTGTATGTAAACTATGGGAGTATGATGTAGTTTTGGGTATAAGGGTTTAGATACATGGTTAGAACCCTCATCTTGTGTATGGTTTGGGTTTAGGAACTCCTAAACTCTCCTTTCTTGTAGGAGTTGAGTTAAGAAGAGCTTTAAGGCTTTAAATATGTGTTTGAGAAGGGTCGATTACAAGTCGAACCCGAAATTCCACTGTTTTTAGATCATATGCGATAGTTGAATCTTGAGAACGAGTTTTAGTGAAATAAGAGGAGCCCAGTAGTAAAATTCAGCTACAAGAATTGTAGCCACATCAATGAGCTTGATGTTAGGCTTTTGAATTTCTTAATTCGGACTCCTGTAGACCAAGTTATGGTCTTTTTACTCTGAACAGTCAAATGGGTGATGGGTCGTCGGTGAGCGGTGAATTAGATCCAACGATTGGTGGTATCCAACAAGGGTCGTCAAACAAGGGTTGTCGATGAGCAGTGGTGTCCAACAGTAATTACGTCCAACAAGAAATTAAATCGATGAGCATTAGTCGTCAGCGGTGGTAAAATCCAGCGGTGAATTACCAGCAATTCGTCAGTGAAGCGGTAGTATTCGTCAGCGGTAGTACCGTCAGCGAGGGTATTCATCGAGCAAAAATTACGTCGATGAAACGATGGTGTCAAACAAGAAATTAAATCGATGAAGCATTAATTAGTCCAACATTGGTAAATCAGCGGGGTATCATTAAAAGTCGTCGGTGAACGATGATAAGCCAACGATGGTCGGCTTCGTCAGGGTGTGCGCATGACCTCGACCGGAAGGTCATATCTCCTTAGTCCCGAACTCCGTTTGGGTGTTCTTGGACTCTATGGAAAGCCATTGAGTCAGAATCCATCCATATGCCTGAGAATATTATATGTGAAATTAAAGTGTTAAAAAATGGCTCGTCGATTCAGTGCATTTCGTCCGGGTTCGAGTCGGCTCGTCAAGTTATTGCGCGCCGACCTCGACCGGAAGGTCATATCTCCTTCGTTTGAACTCGATTTGGGTGTTCTTGGACTCTATGGAAGCCCATTGAGTCAGAATTCAGCAATAGACAGCTTGATAATATTGGAACTCATATTAGTTCCAGAAAATACGGAAAACAGTAGGCGATACGGGTAACCATAGTTATTTGTATTATGAACGCCTATTATGAATTCATAAATAGCTCATAAGTATACAGTGTAAGCATAGTTATGTATGCATATAATGAAGTATGAAAAATGTAAAGATATGAATAACTGATTGTATATATATATATATATATCTCATATGATTACCGAATGACAATAATTATTCGGGAATATGAGATATATACTGAACATAAAATACATATTGATTATGCAGCTTAGAACACGGTAGAGGATAGATGGGCATGCGATAGGAAGAATAAATTACCATGACATATCGGTTATATTCGAATCGGGACCCCGTGTGGGTCAATGACGCATCGATCCGTTTGGATCGGGTGCCACGAGGGTCGCCTGGCGCCTCCGGGCCCTCGTGGAATAGGTGCTGTCTCGGGCCGGTGATGATACTATCGGGTATAATATATTCTGGCGCGGGCCCTCATGGATCCTTCACATTTCATACAGTGGAATATAGCACCTTCGGGTCCTCATGGATTATAGTATTCTTTGTATCCACTCTAAGGTTTATCTGAGACATAGAAACATAAAAGAAATAGCCCAGGTATATACAAAGGAAATGAAAGAAGAGAATATGGGAAACGTAAGCATTCTTGTGTGATGATAGTATCTGATTCTGAAACGAAGTAAAAATCTGAGGTCACATGAAAAGTATCTGGAAGATGATATAAAATGGCGGTTATGATAAGTATATATATGAAATAATGAATCTGTCTTGTTATATGTGTTATATGCATTTGTATAATAAAAGATGTGGTGACTCTTAATAGAAGTCGTATTCAAAAGCGTAAAGCTTAGCACGGGTGTTAATCCGTGTAGGTACGAGGAAGGAAAGCCAGGAGGACATGACAATCCACATCAGCGGTCAAGGCCACACATCAATAGGTGTAGCGGAAGACGCTGAGTCTATTTTGTATATGAAATTTTGTAAACGATGTAAATATTGTAAATGTTGAACATTTCCGTATTTGGAGCTTGTATATATATTTTGTAATCGGCGCTCACGAGTGTAATACAGGATTAATTGTTTTAACATTATATGAATATGCAGTGTAAAGGTTATATTAGCGATAAAAAGAGTGACCTAGAGCAGCGACATCACATCAGAGTTGGGCGTTACGGTTAGTGGTATCCTGACATCCGGTTGGTTGGGACATGAGTCGGTCGGATCGGAGAAAGGGTGTTACAAAGGATCATCCCCAACTATCAATATTCTCGCCTTTTATAATAGCAAATGTCAATGGAAACAACTGATTATTTCCATCACACCCCATAGCAATCAATAACCTGTCTTTATACATCCCATACAAATGTGTACCATCAATACTCAGTACGGGACAACAATGTTCGAACCCTTCAATAGATGGCTTGAATGACCAGAATACATGTTGGAATATCTCAGTGTTTGGCATATTAATGTCAAATGTTTTCTAAATTACAACACATCCAAGATTTGCTTGCTCTATGGCAAAGAACAAGCGTAGCGACTACGTATATGGCTAGAAAATCCGCGAATAGCGTCTAAGTGCTTTATGCTTTCCATCCAACTCCTTTTTGTATGATATTTCATATCCCCATTTCTCCATCACACTTGCTTAAATAGCAGTCGTAGTTAATGTGAATTGTGCCTTAATTATTGTCTTTATATGAGCAGCAACCAAGTTTGAGTCCAAATGATGATGGTCTCGGTTCAAGCAAGGATTGACACAAGTATGTAGCCCTTGATATTTGTTGATAACAAATAAGCAAGTATATTTCACAACCATGGCATGAAGCTTCCATAGACATTGATATTCTTTGGCCTTCTTACATCTTAAAACAACTAATTTTTGAGGATAGCAGACAAAAACTCTTAGTGTGCTTTAATAAGTGTAATATTTGCGACCTCTTGCAAATCATATTTAGAATAAAAAACTTGGCCCGACTCTGAATTCTCCACTTGAATAACAGTAGTATGTTGCACCCATGGAGTCCAACCACCATGAAATAGCATTACCTAAGTTTTCAACATGTTCAAATTGAAGTGTTGGTGGTAAGTGATAATGAACAGGGGATGACTCATCTGGTTCCTCAACATCTGGGTTATTGATACATCACAAGATGTTGCATGGGGAAAGACATATATTCCTTACTCATTCTCCAAAACTTTGTTGAAAATTTGGAATGATGATACATGTCCATCAGCTTGAACATCCGCGTCTTCATTAGATCCATCATCAACATCTTCATCAGATTCATCATTAGCTTCTTCATAAGCGCAGTCTTCATCATCTCCATATACTCCGATGTCAGGTACTAGACATTACTAGGCCATGACCATAGTCAAATTCTGTGACATTATAATTGTCGCGAACTAATAAATCTATATAATACCAGTTGATTCACTTGTAGCTTGACTCAAGCAACTTAATGTCTCGATTCAATTTTTATAAATGCTAGTTGTGTTAACCATGTTCAACATTCGGTACACACTACTGTCATCCCATATTGGAAAATGTTGGAACCTATTTCCACTTTTTAGGGGATACCTACAATTGAGGACTAATTTGAACCTTTGTTTGTCAATGGTTGTCCTTGAGTACATCATATCACTTTCGATTATTCGAAACTTGCATTCATTGCGGTACATCGAGCCGCAATGCGACTTTGTTCCCCACATATTTGACATTTGTTTCAATTCTCAATATATTTCCATTGTAATAACATATCACAGGAATAAATGAAACAAACATAATTAACCTGTACAAAATGGTCTCAAATGAATTAAATAAAATGAGAGGTCATTATCCTTACCATTTAAACTACATTCATGGATGTTACATTCAATCACCTTGTTTAACCAATGAATCATTTCACAACGTGGTGCTACCACCAACTTCATCACTTCAACTTTGTCATATGCCAATCTTGTTATGACACATAAATCATGTGGTTAGTATGTTATTTTTGTCAAGGATGTGAGGGTGGGAGTGGGAAGAATTGGCGGGAGGATATGGAGGAGTAGTAGAGGTTTTTTCAAGAATTTTATGGCATTTTATTAATTTTGGTTGGTTTTGGGCTTAATTGAGATGCTTTCATAGCCTTTTTGTAGAATATGAGGCCTAACTAACCTTGAAACATAATTCCCCAAAAATTAATCATGTCATGCCTTACCATTTCAGGAACATTTCTTTACAAGAAAATGGAGTTCAAAGAATATACCAACTTTAGGGAGAAAAGTTTGCTCAAGAATTTAGGTATAACGGATGATAATTTATCAATGTATCATAGTGATGAGTCTAAAACATACATGCACACACACCATAGTGGTGCTCAAACCAATACTAATATTATTCAATCCAAATAAGAACAACTACATAAAAAGTTATAATGGTACCGAGACACATACTAATGATTATCAAATCCAATTAGAACAACAACAATAATATAAAATAATAGTTCCATGGAATTTTTATGTGGCCGATCTTGGAAGTACTAAAATCATTGTTTGGAGTCATAGACGAATTGTTTGGACCTGAAATTTTGGTTGTGCCTTTAATGGATGAATTACGAGTTTAAGCCATAAGGTCAGACCACCTAGTACGCACCAGCAAGGGCAACTTGACCATCTCCATTTAAGAAACTCAAAATCTCATTGCATGAAAGACAAACATTTGTCTGTAATGAAAAAAAAAAAAACACACACATGACAAACATGTAACAGGTAAGAAGCAGACAAGTAGGAAAAGTGCAAGAAGTAGATGATTAAATGCAAGTCATGTGTTGCTTAAACATATCATATGATGCCTTAGGAAAAAGCTATAAGAACTAGAATTTAGAGAAAGAAAATAAAATGTTTATATCACAGAAGTGTAAACAACAAAACTATAGGAAATATGTTCCTGAAAAGTGCTTACACCTTAATGATTTGATAGTGGGTTTACTAGCAAAATATAAATTCCAATCCAATAGCAAGTGTTAACATTTCATGAATTTGTTATGGTTAATTTTTCGTTTTATTAAAGTCACTATAAATGCCAGTCGGAAAAGGACTAAGTATAATCTAGTCTATAATCAACAACATTGAGGGGGCCCATCTTGGCTTGGTGATAGGATATAACCATATATATATATATATATATATATATATATATATATATATATATATATATATATATATATATATATATATTATCATTAAAAAGCAGTCAATTGACCAAAAAGGTATACAGGGAAGCAACCAGAGTCATCCCCTTTTCACCGTGAACCACCCAGAGTCATCTCCTTTCCACCATCTTATCCTTTACCATAGGGGTAATAGATCCACTGCTTGTTAAGCCAATAAAGACCTGAATTGCATCCATCTGCTAGTTATTGAAAGGCCTCAAAAACTTAGGGTCCCAAGCACCGGAGATTCTCTTTACCGAAGTACAGATCCTTAGCCTTGGCCTTTTGTGCTAGTATTTGCATAGATCGAAGGCCGCATAGAGCCAATTACACCAGAATTTGATTTTTTTCCATCCCCCAACTCAAAAACACAGCCTTTCTTCAGCTAGACTAATTCTTTGGCAATCATTTTCCATGGGGCTACACCATAGCTACCTCTAGGCACAGGAGTGAACCATCCCCAGTTCCATACTTTGCACTAATACACAGCTTCCATATCAGGTTTTCTCCACTGCAAACCTCCAGGCCCATTAATTCATGCCATCCATTAATTCAACCAAATTACTATGTATCTTCCACAATATCATCTATTCTATGCACCACTCAAAGCCAAGGATTGTTTGTTAAAAATTACAGGACTGTTTTGTTCAAAAAACACACCACAACAACAAAATTATCACACAAGGATTTTTCACCAAATTATCAACAAAACAAACCAACCAAACCATCAAATCTAAGAAATTTTGAAAAAAAAAAAAAACAATCCTATGTCGGATATTTACCTGCTGCATTGTCAAATAGAGTACCATGAGAAGAAAGAATTGAGCAAAAATATGGATCAAATCAAGCCCTAGTCGGTCGATGTTGAGGATGAAGAACAAAACGGGTGAAAATAAAATAATCAAATATCGTTGTCCAAGACATCGACAATTGAATAAATTTAAAAATCAAATGCCGTTGAATCAAATTCAAATCCGTAGTTCATGATTGCGGCATTTGAACTTTTGAAGGAAAAAAACGTTGTCAAGAACAACAGTATTTGTCAAACACACTAGTTTGGGCATTATTTTGGCCGAAAAACTAAATTCATCATTTTTTTTTCCCACAAACACTATTTCGATCTAAAACTCCTTGAAGGGCCTAGGGGCATAGAATATTTTCAGGGGAAAAATCACAAAGACTCTCTAAACTTAGAGATTTAAAACAATTGACAAAGAGCAATAATTCTTTACAGCCCTTCATACATACAAGAGTGTCCTCCAATCTCCATGCCAATCCTACTACACCGAGAGTGAACGGAATTAGGAAACATCACAGATCCTCCACAAAACATAAAACATCCCCAAGACCCTAGGGTTCCAATGACCCTGGATACCCTCCCACAACCAAAGATTCTCCACCCAATGTGTGAATGAGAAGTACTACTGAAGAACTGAGCAAAAGCTTCTTCAAGAAGGGTTACCCATACCAAACATTATCAAATATATATTTACTATTTGATATTAAAAATAATTTTATTTATCAATACAAATTAGCACACAAGTTATTTATATTATTAAAAACTTATATTAGTAAAACCTAAAATAATTATTTTTATGATTATGCAAAATTTTAAAATATTTATTGCAATTTGAATGCATGAATAAACATATATAAATATTTATATTTATAAAAATCTATGATTATAAAAATATTAAATACACAGTGTTTTGGATTTTCACAGATTTACTTTTATGAAGAGTTTTGGATAATTATAAAATAATTATCAACTTAAAGAATGCGACATTATACATTTTAAATTTCTTGTATATGAAATTATAAATATTTATTTTAAATATTATGTTTGATATCTAAAATATTTAAAATATAAATTTATTTAAAAAATTATTATTATAATTATCAACAAAAATTGTGACATTATCACGTATTTTAAATTTAAAATATTTATTACAATTTGAATACATGAATAAACATATATAAATATTTATATTTATTAAAAACTAAAATAATTATTTTTATGATTATAAAAATATTAAATCTAAAGTGTTTTGAATTTTCTAGGATTTAACCTTTTACGATCTTGGATAATTATAAAATAATTATCAACTTAAAAGTTAAACAGTTGCGTGCCGCTGTTAAAAAGTTATATAATAATTATCAACTTTAAATAATTATAATGCCGCTGTTCAAGACAGCGGCAATTGAAATTTTAAAAGTTGTTAAAGCCACGGTTTAGGACAGCGCCAATTGACTTTAAAAAAATTGATGAAACCGCTGTTCAGGACAACGGCATCATCCTAGTCATTACTTACGTGGCTCAAACCCATTGGATTGGACAATAGTTTCAAAAACAAATTATTTTAATAATTTTTTTTAAATAATATTTTAATACAAAACTCCAAGGATATGTAGGATAACACATTCATCTTACTCACTCTGACAATTGTTTTCCTTTTAGGCTATAGGGAGACGGGCTGTGGATCTTAGTCAGTATCTGGAGCTTTGTCATTAGAGGAGATACACAAGAGACTAAGCTTCATCAACCCCTGATTGTTTTTTTTTTTTTTTGATCGATTTCATCAACCCCTGATTGTTCTCCATATGTTATCATATTTCACTCAATTTATTGATTTCGGCATATTTTTATAATCTTTTAAAAAAAATAGATATCATTGTAGAGCTATTTCTATTTTTGCTCAACCCTTCAATTTCATTATAAATATCCAGTTTTTTAGGCAACACGCTTTTTGTTATAAGACAATAAAAGCATACATTGGGGAACATGAGAAAAGCTATACAAAGCAGACGTACTCCTTTAGAGAAAACAGAAAACAAAAGAAAAAGTAGAAGCTAAGAAAACCTTGCCTGTCAAACCTACCTCAAGCAAGATGATAAAGACCCTCATACTGCTCAAGAGCAGTTGTCAATTTTTTTAGGCATTTCTCTACACAATTTATCCCACATTGGAAGCACATGGAGATGAAGAGGTGGTTAAGTTGCATATTTAGACATGTCATATTGTGACTTATGACAGCCCACCCAGCCAACAAAGAGATAGTCCAATAACAACAGCCCAATGTTTTGCCAAAAAATATGAAAACTCAAAAATGGGCTATCAGTTCACCAATTCAGCATCCAACTGCCCACTAGCCCAGCTGAATGTAGATTCAGTATCTCCTGGCTGAATGGGTTAAAGAGCCATCCTCCAATAGCTTTAGGACAGAGGGCGAGCAACTTTTAACTTTCAAAAGTTTTGAACAAAACATTTATCTTTAAAAATCATATGCAAAGAATTCTTTAAACATCATTTTCATCTTATATAAAATTGTGGATCCATGATAAAAAATCTTAAAAAAAAGACATGCAAAGAAAATGAATTTGTCTATGCTAGATTTTTTCCATAATACATCCTGCACTTGAAAAAATAAATTTCAGATGACAGTTGAATCTCTATTGGGTAATTATCAAAAACGAGAACCCATAACTGATGAGAATGATTTAATCATAAGGATCAAAAGGGTTAAAAAGAAATTTTTCATACCATGCCACAAGATTGCGCCACTGAGACTGGCAATGCCATATGAAATTAGTTTACAGCATGAGCAATACATGCCTATAGTGCAAACATTAAACCTGAAAACAGCATCTTGTGAGGATTGCTAGGCCAAGTGAAAGAATAGCATCTGGAATATATCTAAATAGAGACCTAATGTTCTGAGAATGAACAAATGATTTCAAAACACAATAATTCCCAAAATGCAATAACTATACTGCACTGAGATCCCAGAGGATACAGTGTCACCACAGAACTTCATTACATTAGATATCTGTGGTTCAAATTACCATACATCTTTCTCCTAGAACAGAGATTTAACATCAGAAAGCCTGTTTCTCATATCTTCCCCCATGAATCATGATTCTTATTTACCAGGCAGTCATTAAAGAAAACCAACTGAAATCTAATAACCAGAGTATGCTATTTTATGACAACAAAAATGAGGCAAAAGCAAGGTGAAAAACAAATCAAGCGATATTGATAGGACTCTAGAGATGTTATGTTCTTATATTATTAATTCAAATCAAACCAATTCCTAAAAGGAACAGGAATTCATATCATAAAGATCAAACATCCTTTACAAATCAAGAAGAAAACCAATTTTGATCCAAACCTAGTTTGTCACATTCTAAAACTAGTGTAAGATTCTCCTTTTTTTGTTTCAATTAATTTATCCTTTACCAATAAAAAAAAAACTAGGGTAAGATGTACACAGCTGAACTTAACAAATGAGAATTTGATATAGAGCAAAGTATGGTCCACAAAAATAAAAATGAAGAGGTTAAAAAAGGTAACCAAGCTCCAATCCGGGGAGCCCAGTTGGACTGCTTTTCCACATTATGATCTATAGTAAGGTCATGAACATTGAGCAAAGCCCAGTCTCTAATCATGCTATAGAACAAATGTTTATCACAACGACAAACATGAGATTTTGTTTTCTACATCTGCTATGTTTTTGGATTCTATGAAGCATTGATACAGTAGAGGTTTGCAATGTCCAAACAAACCATTGATCAAACAGGTTTATTATCTTCAATATAACTCTTCCTTAATTTGACTGATCATATGTTAACAAAAATCATCTGCCTGTCAATCATATTATAGAGGTAGCCATAAAGTCCCCTTGAGGACTTGAATACATAATTTTCTGAAAAAATAAATAAATATTTAAGGATTCGTTTTCTGTGGAGTTCTGTTTTTCTCAATTTGTTAAATAGTGAAAAATGATTACAAATTCTGGTTTCTTTCTTTTCCTACAATTTATCCAACACCAATTGCAGCGAGATTAGGTTTTGAAAAACAAAAAACCCTAGAAATTTGATACTCTACACAACAACAGCAAGAGGCAACAACCAACTTAAGAATCAACAGAAACCAAGTAGAAACTTCTGAAGTTGACTGGTACAAGCTTATTGCCAGCAACAGATTCTTGAGATTAGTAAATCACCAGCACAGATGGATGCAATGTCACAAATTTTGGATTAAAATACTCCAAAAGAGAAGCATTGAAGAGAAAAGAAATAAGACAGCCATTGAGGAAATTCAGTTGTCTGTAGTCTTATTTATAAAGTATCAACTTATGTTGAGGTCAAACAAAGCAGCTCTGAGGTAGGACCCATAATGAAATTATTCCATAAGAATGTAACCTTATTTATGCAATACATCAGAATAGTTTGTCGGTAAATATTTCTAGATTTTAACGTTTTTTTTAATACAAATCCAAATGAAAATGGAAATAAAATAAAAAAGATGGTCTCACTTCCAGATGACTCAAATTAAGGAGGCCGGAGCAGATTTGAAGTGAGCTTATTTGAAGTTCTGTATGAATGGTAAATATGAAACAAATTTTGAATAAATTCACAGATGTGGAGGGCACTAAAGTACATAAATGCACCTGCAAACACCACCAATCACATACCTTCACCCAATTCATATTTACTACACACTCTATCTCTCTATCCTTCATATTCACCGCTTCCTTCTCAGAAGCTGCCCATCCCACTCTCTCACTCCTTTCTTCTACTTGGTTTTTCTTGGAACTACACAGAAATGAGAGAGAAGAAGCAGCCTGATCATCCCATTTGGTTGCTGCAATGCTTTCAGATTGCTCATTCCCTGTAATTCCTACTTCAGCGTTGAAGATCAAAAGAACCATTACCTTGTGACCACATGAAAGCAGACTTCTAGTGTATCTGCCTCATCCACTTCTTCTAAGGCTAAACATACATTTTTGTAATGTTTTCAGAAAGTCCTTACTCCTGCATGCTCTTTTGGCATTCCTTGTGTGTATGCATTTCAACAAGACTCAACCTAGGTTACTCAAACCAACCATTTCAACATTCTTTGGGAAAAAATGAAGTTATTTTGTTACAAACAAGAACAAGAGCTCTTTATTCTTTTATGGGAGGTGTACCATGTTTGACAACATATGAAGGTGGTGGAGGTTTATGATGCATTTTTAAAAGATGCAATGATCAGGCCACCAACCAGGCAAACCACTAACAAGACCATGTCATCAAGTCAAGTGTTTTCCAATTTGCCTGGAAACTAAAACAAAGGGCATGTTTGATTCATATTTTTGAAAACTGTTCTCACAAATAGTTTTAAAACACATAACAACACTGAAGTTTTATGAAACTACATATATTTGAATTTATGTTTTCATGTGTTATCCGTTTCAAAACAAAACAAAAAAGAACGTTGTTGGTTTCTCTAAAACAAAACAAAAGCTTCAAAAACTAGAATAAAAACAGGCTTAACATTTATGTTGATTAGGTTCATTACAGGACTCCCTTCTCATCGAACTCACCAAACATGGAGGTACCATTAATCTTCTATGGAATCAACTCCACGCCATCACACGAAGCTACAATCCAACACCTTTTACAGGTGGTGTAGGAGGGGGTTATGGAACTCCATCAACTCCTTCAGGTGGTGGTGGTGGTGGTGGTGGTGAGGCTCACCACCACTCACTGGGGCCCACCGCCCCCAATGCCGGCTGACCCGGATACACCTGGAATTCGACACCCACACCTCCATTCCTCCAGCTTCTTCCTATCCAAACTCACCCTTCACTGAACATGGCAAGTTAAGCAATAACTTCGAACAAAGATTAATCTGTGAAATGCATAGTCTGGAAGAGAATGAAACGTGTTTCGTTATAAATAAATTCTTATAAATCTATATTGTAGTTATTGGTTAATTCACCCAGTGATTTGGGGTCTGTTGGCTTGACAAACACTATGGACTGTTTAGTTTTATTTAGCTTTCCAGGATTTAAAACTTTCGCTTGCAGCAAGCACTCTCAAACACATTTAAGGGCTGGGAATAATGTACTGGAAGGTACAGCCTTTGCTGAACTCCATGGTGCAGAATAAGAGGTTCTTCATACAAACAAGGTTAGGAGACTGCTTTACTGCAGCACTCAGCTCAAACAAGGCTGTTGCAGCAGCACAGCCACATCTTCAAGCACAATGAGGCAAACTCAAACCTAGAGACTGAAAATGAATTAGGTCTAGTTACTCCCAATTTCTTCTTTTTTCTGAATATGTCCTGTGAGGTTTAGTTTATGGTATGTGTGCATTTTATTTGTTAGTGTCTTATTTGAGATTTTGTGTTCTAGTTTCTTATTATATCTGTAATGTTACAAAACATTGAGATGGATAACCATGTTACCTTTGAGTTTTAATTGTAAGTTAACGTTTCTTCTAAGCTTCAATAAGATTAACAGATGGGTTTCCATATTGGCCATATAATATAATTTCAAGGGGAGTTTTAGCAGCAAATATCAAGAGCAAAGCCTGCACCATTCTACTAAGAAAGTGGTTCAGGTAATTTTCATAAAGATTGATTTTACCAGCGGCTTCCAAAAACAGGTGACTGGGATTCTGGCAGCAATGGTGCCACCTGTGCAAATCAGATCGACGCCATCACATGAAATGAACAATAAGATCTGTCAAGTCAGGTGATAGTATAGGGTTTGGTGCCGCATGAAATAAACAACTTCAAAATGTTACCACAGACAGCTGAACATGGTGAAAAGAGTCACACCCCACTTAGTAAAGTGGATGATTTGCCACTGACTTCAATATAAGGTAAGGGCCGCGTTTGAATCCCACTGTCATGCCAACCGCCACCTGCCTGTGGAGTGAAGACAAACCAACGCACCGCAAAAGGAAATAAATAACAATCACCAATGTTTCATAGTTATTGCACAAACGTGGTACATGGTATTCAATACACGAGCAGATGTGTGATGGGCGGATGTCAGAGTATCTAAACTCACTAATTGCAAGCCAAAAGGTACCCCAATAACCGCCAGTGGGAAGAATGCGGGCGACTAACGGGCGCAAGGTTTGGTGCCATTGCCTATGACTCCTTGATGCTCATATAAACTCTGGTGGTGGCGCAGATATTCACTGATCTTCTATATGAGATTCCATCCATACATCACTCTCACAAGATTATATCAATGCAATGAAGAGAATCTTAAAATGGTCGGTCTTCCCATGTCCCCTCCTGTATAATCTTATATTTAGAGATATTATTGTTAGACTCAGATGAAACCACAAAAAGAAAATGAAACTGAATTTTATAAAAAATCTAGTTGATAAGGATAATAAAGTACATGGAAAAGAGTGGCACACTAGACTGTAGTTCGCTACAACAACAAATGCTTTCTTCTTTCTTTCTTCTTCTTTCTTTCTTTCTTTCGCTTTTTCACACAATAATGCTGTTCATATGCAAAGATGATTATAGAAGGGTGGGTAGTGGTGATGCACACAACCCCATTCAAATGGTTTACTGTCATATGATAGAATACTTGAAAGATCCTAAATTCAAGCACCTAGTCCTGATGTGTTACTACTGTTCTTCCATAAACAAAGATCCTAAAATTCAAGTAGGAGCTTTAACTCTTGTTGAGAACTGTAAGTCTACCATCTGAGCTAAAATTAGTCTTGATAATTCCGCATCATATAGGAGGCACGTACAGTTATGCGTTGTTAAATCACTCTGTTCAGGCGAAGGACTAAATTTATTCAAATATAGTCTAAGCACTGTATTGTAAGAAGATGATAACTAAAGAAGAAAGAAAATTTAAATTTACACTTGAGATGAAATAGTGAAACTGTGGAGGTTCAGAGGTGGTCAGCGAAAAGCACTAACTTACAATGTTCAAAGCTCAAGGAAATTATACAAAGCCTAAAGCTTGTCCTTGTGGAAGGTACATAACATAAATCTATCAAGAAATCAAGTCACTGATACCCTGCCAAAAAATTTTGGTTTGCAGATGATTTCTATGATGATGATGACTTCAGACCACCCGCACTATGTTTTATACACTGCCAGCACTACATGCCATCGAATGTTAAAAGAATTCACAACTCAATTAGAGACTATTTAGTGCTGCAAAAAGGGAGTGGGCATCCAGAATAGTTTCTTTAGGTACACCAATTTGTTGTCTCATAGGTGTCCAATCAAAATATAAGCAACTTACCAAACTAAAACACAACCTTTTCCATTCAAACACAAAATACCAAACCAGTTTCCAAGTAAAAATAACTATAAATAGCATGGGAGTTAGCAACCAATTATGATCTATAGAGAGTAAAAGTCCACCAAGGTTCTTCAAAACCTTCCAACTGCATAAAACATTATTCACCAAATCCAATTCTTGATGATCAACTTTGTTTGATTATTAAGCAAAAGAATGTATTAAAAAAGGGGGGAAACCCCGATCATACAGGTAGACTTGTATTGACCGTCCATTAAATAGCTTTTATTTCCTTGAATAAAAAATTTTGGCCAGAGAAATCTCCTTGACTTAGAAGTGTTTGCAACTAGACAGATTTCTTCTTTGTCCAAGTTATCCAACTTATATTTATAAAGAAGAAGAATGGACCATACCAAAATTACACCACACCACCAAAACTACAAAGATTTTTGGTTTTTCCTTCAGTTACTTTGAAGGCAAGATGTAAGAATGTGAAAAATACATAGCGTTAACAGGGCAATTCAGAACAAAGTAATGTACTTATGTTCTCTACTCTAGCTAGTACGACAACAACTTATAATTACATGAATAGGAAATGGTTAGGGGAATGGAATTAATTTGTTTCTGTTAAGCAAACTCATTTTAAGTCATTGAAGAAGATTTGGGTTTTGGCCTACCACAAGAAGTCAAATGATACCTCTGATGAAGCTCAATCTATAATAGTAAGTTATCAAAGCTGAATCGGTTTGCAGATCTATTTCAGTTTTTTCCACTGATTTCCCCTTGTTTAAGTAGATTCACAATACATGGTGTGCTAAAAAGTTCTGTAGCTTTTGGTAGTTCTAATGCTGAATATGGCACTTCATTTAAGAAAATTGGAAATCAAGGTTCAATACAGTTTTGGTTCCCTTAAGGACAACATAATATTAATGGTGCTGTGCCTTAGAGATCTGAATTGTGTTGGTTGTAACACCAATAACAATTATAAGAAGCCAATACAGACATGAGAAGGCCTGGTTCTGCCATACATCAAAAGAAAGAGAGGTAGAAAAGCACCACAAGTTGCGGGCTTGGAGAATGACAAGGTACATTTGCCACTGTAGTGATAACAATATTTTCAACTTCTTTTTCCTTTTTTTTCGGCAAGCAACCATTTCAAAACTAATAGTCACCACGCTGAGGTGGCAAAGGATTAGACTAGAGATTTGGGAAATATCAGGTCCACTCTATATGCTAATAACAATTAGAAAATATATACATAAAGAGGTGCCAATCAAAAAAAGGTTTCCATAACTAGCAGTGAAAGTAAACCCACCAAAGTTTTTCATTAGTATACGTATATCACTGGTTAAAAACAGAAAGTACAAACCCCTTGAGTTAATCCAGAGTAGTTACTTAGGTTCCTGGCGAATTTAAGAGAAGCCAGAGCTACAAAGATCAAACTCATGTGCATGCCACAGAAAATGATAATCAAAATTAGTAGAAACTAAATTAAATAAATGGTGAATCTCTTGTTCAGGAATGAAGGGATAAGTAGTCAGATTCTGTTTGAAGAAAATTGCAATGATATGCCAACTCAATTATTACAGAGTCAACAGTATATTTAGGGACTGCATCATTACATTAGCGTCCTCTCATATTTGTGGTAGTTCCTTACAGGTTCAAGTTGATTTAAATGACGACCAAAGTCTACCAGCAAAGGATGTTAGAAATGGTTTAGTTATTGCTATTGAGCTGTGAATTCTAATACTCTTATTTAAAACGCTATTTTCGTGACTGTCTGAGGAATTATAAAACATATCTTTCTTCTAAGAAATCTGATCGAGCCAATTAAAGCTCTAAACCAATTTTTTGTATAGCCAACACACTGTTGGGCGCCACTACACATGCCTCTCATGTCCAGTTACATAAAATACACAAATAAATTCAATGCACAATTGACAAGAAAATCAGTTTTCACTTTACATTCCGCTTACAGAAAACATAAATAAATTCAAGGCACAATTTAAAAGAAAAAGAGTTTTTACTTTTTTACATCAGAAGAATATTACAAAGAAATCTTATATGAGGGAAATTTTATATGGACAAACACAATCATATTTTAACCTTTCAATAAGAACAATAATAATATTTTTTTTTACTCACTGTGTTCCGTTATAAAGAGTTAATAAATTTGTTATTGACTTTATTTTATATTCTTCTTGTTTGACAATAAACAAAATTTTATGAGATCAAACAAGAAAATAGAAACAAGAAGCCCTTCTAAGCAAAGGAAGCACCATAGGACCATGGATAACCAAACAAGAGAATTCTGCTTATTTACCAATTGCAGCAGGTTTTGATGACAAAGATGGCTCGCGTTTTGTTGATCCCTTGGCCTACTTCAATATTAATAGATGCTTACCTCAAATCCATATGATTGCTTGCATTTAAAGAGACTGACTTGCCAAAAAGAATAATTGTGAAACTAAGACTTATTATTAATGCAAAGGACAATCAAATCATGCAACCAGAAAGCACCTCTTAAAGAAGAAATGGGGATTGAAGGCTCATACACTGCTTATATCAGACCTATCCTTTTGCATACTTCTAAGATTTTTTTTTTTTTTTTTTTTGATCGATTTGCATACTTCTAAGATTTTCTCTGGCACAAGAGTCACAGGTGAGCTACTGAATGCATATTTGATGTCAAAATAATTTGGAACACCCTTAGCTCAACTAAAGTTCTCTCACACACGATTGATCCTATTTTGACTAGGACACTGGCCTACCTCATCAGGAGGCTGAGCTATAGGCCAACCAGAATCAATGCACAATGCTTTAAATAAAGTTGATGTTCTTAGACTAGATTTTGCTTCTCGAAATTCAGAATGTCTGCCATCTTAAGCTTCGAGGAGCCGCTGAATCTCTGTTCCTTTTTTTTCTTTAACAGAAAATCAGGCATCAACCTGAGCAATGTGAGCCACTGCTGGAATTAGGCTCTAATGTACAATTGGTTACAACAGTCAACAGTTGCTAACTGGCTGAATTAGCTCTAATGTGAGCAATTGGTTACCATTGGGCCAGCTGCCAATTGCTTAAATTAGCTTCCAATAGATCCAACAATACATGTCAAAATAGATCCCATAAAAATGTCTTTTCAAACTTTATTATGATCCTGAATCCTTTACAGATACTAAAGATGTTTCATTTAATATGTTTATGAGCTCTTCCTGCTTCTATTATGTTCAATTTTTGTCCCCTTTATCTTTTCGCTCATTCACGTCCTTTCATACGGAATTATGTTTCAGTTTCTCACCCGTACAATGTCTCTATTCAACTGTAAGCATCTTTTCTCACAAATACTCGTGTATTCATTCCTCAAAGGTAAAATCTGAGTATTGGAAAATGACCATAGGAACATAGAAGATCCAAATATTGCTTAAACTTCCAAAATCTTTAGAAGATATTTACTGAAGTAAATCCAAAAATATTCAAGTCCATATCTGTGATCATAACTTGCAACTCCTTATTTGAGTTGTGATATTCACATACATTATATCACTTCTACATATTCAGAATTTTGGCAATAACTTCTCATATTTATTGGTTTGATAGTTTCTTTTAATTTACTTAATTAACTATATAACAGTTAACCCCATTAGTTATTTAAGATAGGTACCTTAGTTATTTTTCCTTAGTTCCCTTCACACTATTCAAGCACAAAGGGCTCAAATTCTACACCAGAATTTTCTATGAGAAACAAAAAAGGCTCTCTTCAAGCACATGAAGTTCTGAACCATGCAGAAATGATAAATTTTGAGCCACAAAATCTTCACTTTTTGTTAACTGGGTGCAATTGCTTGTTAGAAGTGGTTCAAAGACTAAAAGTATCAATACACTTTTTGCACCATGGTTTTTTTATAAAAACGGGGGGGACTCTACATCTTTGTTTCTAATAAAAAATATATAATATGATAATAATCAACAAAAAGATAAAGGATGGGGAGTCTTTGATGGAAGGAAACAAGGACTTTCAGATACAAAGAATCAAAGAATACAATTGAACTACTAAAAGATATCGAAGGCCAAAATAGCTAAAAAATAATTGTTAGACCAACTCCGAAACCAAAAAGTCTTAGGAAGGTACTGACTTCTCAATGGATACCTTTGAGGAGGAAGCGCCTAATATTTGGTTTATCCATAGGTTCAAAATGTTGCACAATCAATTGTGCCACTTCCAGGTAGGTTACCTTTTGCAAGAAACCTATAGTAGATACTGTTTTATATCATTTTCAAATAAGAACTACAAAGAAACTGGCAGAAACTCTAGTTGATCAGCTGCTTATATTGCCGTGTTATTCTGAGATTAGTAAATCACCAGCAACATATGATGTAATGTCATACTGTATTAAAAGAACAAAAAGAGGCATTGCAGAGTAAGAAACAAGACAGTCATTGAAGAGATTCAGACATCGATTCAGAAAAGAAACATTCCATTAAAATGGAGAAATTGGTAAGATATAAGGGGAATACAAAACCTTTCCCCCTGAATTCCAAAATTAAAACGAATGGTCATTTAGTTCTTCCATAACTGAAACATAAAAAACAAGTAAGAACTTCCAGAATACTCAGAGAGCAATAACAAGATTAAAACAGAAATGAAAGCAAGAACAAAATTAGAACATAATGAAAAATTGTATAATAAATCAAAAATCTACCATCTCAAGAAAACCATCATACTTGATTACACCGCAGTGCTGAATTTAAAATTCTAGAGGATCAATCTGTTACAAAAACAAGTTCTACAGCATGATATTTCTTACTTATCAACGCTAGATTTTTCTCCAGCTTCTCGCACTCAACCTAACTGTTTCTTCTTTTGTTTCAAGGCATCATCCTTCTTCACCGTTTTCGATTTCTTCAATGGTTTCTCACCCTTTAAATCACTAAGGGCCTGTTCTTTCATGGCTTTTACTTTCTTTCTCTTCTTACCGGCGATTTCACCACCACTCAATTCAACATCTGCACTCTTCCCACCCTCGCCATCATCATCTTCCTCCCCATTAGCGTCCAACTCATCTTCCTCCAACAGTCCCCCAACATCACTATCCATATAGCGAACCTCATGAATCCTTCCCTTCTTCCCCACCTTCTTCTTTTCTCCTTTCTCAACTTTCCCACTCTCCTCTTCCTTCGTCACCTCATCGGCCGCATTCTCCCCAACTCCTCCGATTTTCAATTTCATATCTGGCACCGCCTGATAAACAGGCAAAGCAAGAGACTCCAACAACTTCAAATGCAGTGACCGAACCCCTGCCACCCTTCGGCAGCACCAACAACCTGCATCAATCGCAGCACCACATTCTCCACGATTTCCTTTCTCCATAGAAAGCCTCCCACCAATTATTACTGAGCAAGTCCAAACCCAATACAACAAAGCCGAGCCGCACGCCCTCTCGATCTGCTCCTTCCAATTCTTGTGACCCAAATCCACGGCCACCGGAATCCTCCTCTTCTTAAAGAAATGCTTTCCCAACAGCTTCGGAAGCAAAGGCACAATCCGCTTATCCGCCAAGAAGAAATCGTAGGAATCACAGAGCTTCCGCTTGGCCTCAAAGGGCCGGAAGTTGGACTTAAGCTTGGAGAGACTCAGGACCTTAGAAACAGGAATGTTTTCGGATTTGACCTTGGTTTTTGCTGCTTGGGAGTTGAGATTGGAGTTCGGCCTGTCGTCGACGATGAGACAGAGCTCGGAATTTGGGGGGGCGTGGAGAGGATGCGGAGAGGGATTTGTGGGGTTTGTGCATTTTTGCGGTATTTTTCTTCGGTGAGGAATGAGGTAGATAAATTGATCTTGGTCTTGATTCAGGAGTTGTGGCTTTTGGGTTTTTGATTTCGAATCGTGCCATTTGAGAAGCGCTGCTGTAGCTTTGTTGATCGTTTCTTCTGCTACAGCATGCGGAGGAGCCATTGAAGAGAACACGACAGGCTGTCTACGAGTTAGGGTTTTGGAACTCAGAAATGAAGTTTTACTGCCTTCTATCGTCTTCGAGAATATAATGATGACTGCCTGCGTTGCTTCCTAATTTAAGATTTTAAAGTTAAAAATAATAATTATAATTGAACAAGATGTAAGATGTTTGGAAACATTTTCTAAACCCTAACCCTTTTCATGTATTTTCTTGAAAAATAGACTTTTTAGACAAAAATACCCTCTATCCTATTATATATTTACATATGCTTTTGCTAAGTAAAAAGCTTTTAATTACTAGGATTATCAAGGATATTTTTGTCAAAATGATAGCAAAAAGTTGGTGAAGAGGTTTTTTTTTTCCTTCTATTCACTTTCCGTCCACACTTATGGTAATATTTTATTATTTGATTCGGTTCTATAACTTCCCTTATACGCTTATACCTATTCATCATTTATCACTGGAATTAAGACCTTTAAAGCCAGAATTTGACAAGAGTTGGGATTCAAATTTTGATTTTTAAAGGGCTATAACAAATCTATAACTATGAGTCCTTTTCTGCCAAACTTTTTTTTTTTACTTACATTAATTAAAATTTTACAGTCAAAACAATTATTTATTTTTATTCCTATAACTACACAATATAAATAAATTATTAATATTCCATATTTCCAAAAGTGATAAAATTCTTAAATATTGTTATTAAATGAGGTGATTAAAAAATAATGTATATTTAATAAAATTTAACCATAAAAATCATATAAACTTAATATAAATTATTCGAGTAGTATTTTTATAAAAAATTAAACAAATTTCATATCTAAGAAATATATTTATTACAAAGTCAAATCACAAAAAATAGAGGCAAAATAATATAAATTTTATTTTTTTGAGTGATTTAATTTGTTTCAAATGATGATCTATCACAAATATGCAAATAAATGTTAGGGAAACTTATAATAAAAACTTGAATTTTCATGAATTTTATATTTATTCCTTTTTAAATATATGAATATGAATTTTAATTTTAATAGCATTTCAATCCTCAAATTATCCCAAATTAGAACTTAAATCTCAGGTTGTTGAATCAAGGTCAATATGGCACAAATTACAATTAATAAAAATTTACAAGCTGACAAAAATTACAATTAAAAATACTGACTTTCACGACATTTCACAGATTAAGATTTGGCAACAAAAAGTTACTTTTTAAATATATGAACTTTAATTTTAATAGTAGTTATAGCCTCAAATATCTAAAACTAGAATCCAAACCTTTATGTTTGCCAATTAACGTCCGCGAACTTTCCCTTATTTGCAAGTCTCTCATTTTAATTTTAACAATAGTTAGTACATAAGAGGTTATGCTTGTGGGATTTGGTTAATGGACGATTATTGATTATTGATTATTGGTTAATGCATTATTAAGATTTATTTTGAAGGAAAAAAATGTGGAGGAAATTATGGCACTCAAAACTTTTGTTTGATCCCAATAAATGAAGAATAAATGTTTTGAATTTTAGGTATTTATAATGAGATTAGATCATGATCATTTATATTGGTGCAGAAATCATCATAGTTTTAGTTTCACAAAGATGATTTATTTTGTAAGAATCAGAATACTTGTATTTTTATTTAGGGATTTAAATTTATATTGAGATTTAACCAACAACCTTAGAGTTTAGATTATAGTTTCAGAAAAGAATTTTTGTTGTCTAAGATTTAAATGCAAAAGTTATGTAAGTTCAAGTTTTAAATTGTAATTTTGTAAAACAAAAAATTCTAATCAACTTGGTTTTAATACGCCAATCCTAGTAAATATCCGGTCTCGACTTGTTTCAAATATCCTCGATACTGTGAATCGCTTATTAAAATTAAAGTTTATATATTTAAAAATGAACTTTTTTAATCTGTACTTATTGAAACATTATTTTTTAAGATATTATGACAAAATAAGCACTCGGGTATTCATGTGTCATTGTTCAGTATTGAGATCTTGAAAGCAAAAACAAGATTTTAATATAAAATTATAAATCTGCTAATATTTAATTTCAATGTAAAATTTTTAAATCATGTTTTAGGGACATGATCTTAGTATAAAATTTTTAAATCGTGTTTTGAAGACAATTTCAGTACAAAATACAGGGATCACAACATAGACATTGAAATGACATTAAAAATACATCAATAACGTTTTGTGATTCAACATTCATATACAAAAAATAAAAATGCCCTCCAAACATCAATTGGTATCATCAATTGATATATTCTCTTTCTGCCTTTATATGTTTCAAGGCAGGTTCATACTGCATGACATGATGATGGATGGGTGCGTGAAAGAAAACTTTATTTCTAATTAGCCAATCAATATTCATGTATTGTCTGGGAATATGCTTCAAAATCAAAATAACATTTACAAGAGGAAGAGGAATACAGCTTTGGAAATAACAAAAGACAACACAGAAGGGAGAAGAATATACATTTATTGAATCAATCAAAACTGTTTAACTCTATAAACCAATGGGCACATAGAGACAACATCTTGTCCCCATCAACAAGATCAATCTTGTTGTCTTTTGGTCGCACAAGTAAATACACAAGAAGACAATCAGCATCTCCATCCAAACTTTTGCACATCTGAAACAGTAGAACCCATCCTTACTAACCACAATAAAACTCAACATCAAATAAATCATCATTTAATAAAAAACAAATTGCAGGTTTTCTTTGATGTGGCCAACTTTTTCCCATCTTTTCTGCTCTTTCCTCCTCATTTTTTTCTTTTACAAATTGGAGAGAGAATTTGTGTCTTCTTCATCATCATCTTCAAATTTCAAAGCAAAGAGCTGTATCGTATAGATGGGATGGGATGAATAAATTTGTATACTGGCTACAAAATATCATATGGCAATTACATATATTAGGATGAAGTTAGGATATTTATCATCTGCACAAGGTAGCTTAAACAAATTCCAGAATTAGGAGGAAGGAAAGCTGATTTCTGATTTCAAAGTTAGGGTTCTTAGTTAAACTTTATGAGAGTCTCAGGTATGATTCTAAAAACAATGGCTCCATCCTAGATTTTATGGCATCCAAGATCCACCTAATAAAATACATCTGAAATATAAGATCAACCAAAGAAAAAAAAATTGAACCAGCAAAATTGCCAAATTGTGATTCTTTTCTCACAACATTTATGTCAAACCCAAAACTGGAACACCCTATATGTCCAGAAGGGGCACATTCTATTCAAATGAAATGGCTAAAACACCAAGCATAAAACAAAATTGACAGGCACTGAAATTGGATATATAAAGACTTTCTATGAATCCCAACTTAAGTTTAAATTTGTAATAGGTTTTTATTTCTTTTTTTTTTTTTTTTTGGTTCCAAATGAAGATATATGAGGTTTACTTCCAAAATGCTAAATAACTAATACTAGAACAAGTAATCAAATATTACTCTTGTTATTCGTGTTCAGCCTAATAAGTAAATAAACTTCTAAATACCTCATTAGCTCTTCTAAAGAAGGTTTCTCGCTTAGCCTTCTAATATATTGAATCTTTTCCTTTTCACTTTTCAAATGTTTATACATTTTTGCAACTTATCATATTAGAGTTCCAATCTACACATTAAATTTTAGCCAATATGTTGACAGAGGATAGAATTACTTGGACGGCACAATTTATAAGAAAAAGGTCTAATTTTATAGAAAAGAAAAAAGTGCTTCATTGGACTAGAATCTATATGTCAATGGCTAAACCTTGACATATAGAGAACAATATTTTATTACTTTACCAAAGTGGTGCCTAAACAAGCTTCCAATCCCTGACTATCCTGGATTACTATTTAGTAAGTGTTTTCTTATTCAATTCTATAATTCTACAAACTAGTTTCTAAATTAGTATCACGAGACTTGAACTTCCAACACTTAAATAATGTAAATACAATCTCCAGCAGCTCATTTATGCACTGCTTAATATGACAACAACAATTTAGTGTTGGGATTTTATTTTATTTTATTTTATTTTGATAAGCAACAATTAAGCATTGAGAAATGCATTGGTTAAACCCACATGGACCATAACTGAAAATTTTTCTACCCGTCCTTGAATTTGTTTTTTTTTGTAGTGTTTCGGAGAGCAAATAGCATTACTACTACAAGGTGCATTAACTTGTATGATTTTATTCTTGCAATGTACTTACCAAAGAAATGGCATCCATCAAATTATAGGGTTTAATGTCTGTTCTCAACTATCATTTTGACTCATGTTTGTAGTTCTCTTCACAAGGCAATGTTAAAACGTGAAAAGGCAAATGGGATAACTATTCTCTCCCTACAAGTGAAAATGTGGTAAAAAGGCAGATATTTTTCCCATTACCCGAATCATAAATAATGTGAAAAAATTCATTATCAGAAATTCTAATATCCCGACACTTAGTGAACAAGAAAACAAAGCATAACATTTTTGAGAATTCCAAATTTTTTTGGAGAAAATAGAAATCTACCTATTTCACCACCACTGACAGTGGCAGTCCCCCAAATGAGAAAAATTATAGGAAAAAAAAAAAGTCACCTAGATCCTGAAAAAAAAAAAATCAAAGACAAAAACCTTAACCCTAGGTTGGAAGTGAAAGATAAAAGGAAGAAGAAGGTTACCACTGAAGCCTCTGTTCCTCCAAGCCCTCCACTGCCTTTGTTCCTCCCCAGACACCAAAGCCTACGCTGCTAGCATTAACCAGAAACCTGTGAGGCTTTTCTGATCGCATCCAATTGGATCCCCCTCCCAACCCGAAGCCCGTAGATGTCATCCAATTAGTCTTACAGGTCTCCTTTGAAAAACTCAAGACGGCACAGTCCATGGAGGACATCCTGGATGCAGCTTCAGAGAACCAAAATCGGATGAGACGACGAAGAACTGCTTAGAGGGGCTGCATAACAGCCCGGAGAGCTACCACTTTCTGATATAGGGTTCTTGCAAACTCTTCACGAATAGTATCAGCTTCTCTTCAAAAACACTTGAATTTTTTTTCTTTTCTTACTTTGCGTTGGCACTTACGTGCCGTTGACTTGGCAAAATCTACCCTATTTTTCTTAATATTTTTCAACTTGTTAAATTTCTTTTTTTTTTTAAATACAACTTTTTTAAAAAGAATCCAGAGCCCGTAGGGCAACAAACTAGTGACTTACTGCCATGCTTTTGTCTTACAACTAGTATCCTAAAGTTGCAGAGCCATAAAGAGCAAAATGCTAGCCCACCATCTATTCGACATAACTACACAGCCAGCTTGTCTCACACATCTCTCAACCCTCGACCACCGTTTTCCCAATACTACAAGAAAAGGATAAAGAAAACAACAACCCACACCCACCAAAAAGCGTAGGAGGTTCAGACACCGGTAGATCCGAACCCTCCCACACCTCTTTCTGTAGAATCCAAGTCCTTGACTTCCATAACTTTAGGAGTCATAACCTTTTGGATTATCAATTGGGCAATTCTATCACCAACTTTCACTTCAATATCAACATCAGAGTGGTTGAACAAGATGACTCCAATAGGTCCCCTATAGTCAGCACTCCAATCACACCACCCCAACATCACGGAGTGTTTCATGCTGGGGTTCCGATCGTGAGCCACAGAGAAAAAAAAAGGTTTAAGATACCCCTGTTTCAGAATACTGAGTGATGAGAAGAAAAAGGTAGACATACGACGAGCTGGACCAGCACTACTCTGATTTGTTGGCGATAATTATTACAAAAATGAGGATAAAAGAGGTCATGCATCTTTTTTTTCCCTTTTCCATTTTGGTTTCTTGATTTGGAAAACGTATGAAGGAAAAAAGTATAACAGGCTTCTACTCATTGAAAAATAAGCATACCAATTTGGGCATATGTTCCTTCTGGTATTCCAATAATTAAATCTGTTGGAATCAGAGCTTTTCCTCTTGCCGGTACCTTAGTCTCCGTTGCACTAGACGTAACATTTAAAAATATATAAAAATAAAAAATCATCAAACAAACTTCCTTCTCCAACATGCTAACAAGGTCTCAAACAACAACTGAAACAACAAAACAGAGCAAGAAAATTTGCCTGGAGAGATCGTAACCAGCGGAGAGAGGAGAGCCCCTTGTAGGCAAAACAGCCTTCTCAGAGAGCTTCTTCACTCTCAATGAAGAGCATTGGGACACCTGAGAGACTCCGTTTGGATGAGTTCTGTTACTTGAATTATTACAATGCTCAGATGGGCCACGCCAGACATCTCCATTTCCAGATGGTTTCATGGTATCAGCATGATTGGCATAACCTGGGTATCGGCTGAAACATTTCTCCTGTATAAACAAAAAACAAATGGAAGTAGAGAGAATTAAAGCACTAGATGAATAAACCTGAAAGTAGAAGTAAAAAGCATGCTTACAGGAAAATGCTTTATGTAAAAAGCATCATAAGTTTGGATGTACAGAAGCGCAGGCCACATACAGGCTAACAAAGAATATTTTAAATGCAGAAGTAGACGGCAACACACCCGAGTCACTATTCCATGCTTATTTTCCCCCGGGTTTGGCAGAAGCCACTGTGGTGAAAGTGGAATAGGATTGTCAGATCCTTGCACATCTGCACCCTCAAAATGAAGAATCAATTAAAAAAATGACATACCATCGTCCAGTGCAGGAATTTGAAAACAAGTTCAGCTATTGCTTCAACAGATTTTACACACCGTATTTCATAATTATTCTACCCATCAAAGGCATACGCATCACCTTCATTTCAACAGAAAAAAAAATGGAGAAATGGAGGATAATGAACAATGGAAGATAGCTGTATTCTGGATCATTAAAATCTGTAATGCCGGTTTACTCTATTTTGATGAATGGTGAAGAAATCTCAGAAGAGAAAAGAATAAACTCACTGTTGTCATTTTGGAAGAGTTAAAACGCAGGTAAACTGTTCCAGTGGAAAACAAATTAAGAAATGGATAATAATGGATCTTAGAAAATGAAACATGAACCATTCTATTAAAAACATCAGTTTTTACTCTATTAAAATATCTGCCTAACAAGTTCCGTACATGCATGATATCCCACTTCTTACATGCCACCATTAAATTATGGAACCAACTTTCTGATTTTAGACCATTACAACTTTTGTTCTAGTCAAGTATCATGCTCCCTGTGATGCAAAATTGATCACAGGGGTGTAAATCATGGCATTAGCTTCAGCTTCTAGGTAAAATCAAAAGCACAAGCAGCTACCCCAAACCAGACGTAAGAGTGGAAGAGCTCATCGGCACAATGAAAGAACTGACAGTGAATACAAAACAAAAGCAAAGACAAGGATAGAAGAAATAAGGGAATGGGAGAAAAAAACGATTAAGATACAATCCAAACCATAGAACAATCAAATTTGATGAAAATTCATGAAAAGAAAGGGCAGAGGAATGTAGCAACTGAACTTCTTAATTGGAGAAATTTAATGTGAATGGTCACTTCAAATTTTTCGGAAATCAAATCAAAAGACTGACTTCCTTGCCAAAAGACCATCTCAATGCTAATGAGATAATGAGCCACGAGAACAAAATAAAATTAATTAACCAAACATTGCATGCATGAATCCTAGGAGACACAAATACTTGTTGATCATGAAAACCAACAAAGCAGTGTTAAGAAGTAAATATAAAGTAAATGAGACAAGACAGTGATTTGCCGTGTGGCAATTGCAATGAAGGGTAAATTAACATGGGTTATAATTACACTCATAGGCAAACATACTATATCACTGCCACTCAGATGAGGCCATTCCAAATCTGCCTTAGAATAGCTTATGCGCATTTTACCAACAGTTGCAATCAACTAGTGGACCTCCAGAGAGCAAGCTGCAAGCCACAATCCCTGTACTTTTTTTTTTTTTTTTGATAAGTAAAAAGGAAATCTATTAAAAGGGGGCTAAAAAGCCCAGCCTGAAGGGAGATATGAACACCTGTAAACCTCGAAGCAAATGATCCACTCAGCCCCCAAGATTAACCCATAGCCAATAAGGCAATAAGGTTAGCTACAAAAGAATCAGAATTTACAACTGCCCCTGCCCAAGAACAAAAAGAATAGACAAAAGAACTTCTAAGTCTGTTGAGGGAGAACTCTTCAGTTGCAAACACGACTCTATTCCTTCTTCCTTCCAGATTGCCCTGCATCGTACAAAAAGGAGAAGCACCCAAGCCTTTCTTTCATACTTTTTCTCGACAGTGGAATGATCCAAATTAGGTAATCCATCTAGATTGGCCATGCGGCACCGCTACCCCATAGACATCAACAAAGGGACCAAATTCCTAAACCATGGGGCAATGTAACAGATGCTCACTGTTTTTTCATCTTTCTTCTACAATAAAGGGCAATTTGTTTGCAAGGAAGAAACCCCTCCCTTGAGTTGACCACGCTTATAATACTCTACTCCCACCAAGCTTCCTGCCAGCAGTCGTATTTGGAAGGACCCATTTAAGTTCCAAAATAACCTTGGAAGAAGCATGTCTCTCTCACTTTCTCCAAAAATTTAAGCTTGATTTGGTTGGAGAAATGGCCATCTTTTGTAAGCTTCCAAGCCCTTCATCCTCTTCTTCATAAGGTTTATCTTTTATCCCATCGTATTAAAAGATTTTCCACTGTCTCCATTTCCCAATCATTAAAATGCCTTTCAAACCGAAGATCCCATCCCCTTAGATCTTCTATAGGCCTCCATACCTTCTTCTCACGCTGCCTCTTTAGAATCCAAACATTTGGGAGAAAGTGATAGAAAAAGCATACTCTAAGGGTTCCCACCACCACGATCCTCCCAAAATGATTCGTCATCACTAGTGTGTTATGAAGGGTTGTTGTGTTGCTTTATGTAAAGGATTCTTTATAGGATTTCTTTCCATAAACTCACCCTAAAGTCACGCTTCACACTTTGTAAGTCAATCCTCTTCTTCCGCCTGAGATTTTATCTGATAATGGTTTTCGTAGGCTCCTTCGCTCTGGCCCCAAACTCAAAGACCACTTCTCAAAGAGGGCCTTATCGAGAGAAGAAAAGTTTTCGGAATTCTTAAACTAATCCCTTGTCCTCGCTTGAGTCACAACTTCCAATGGCACTATAATTTCATTCAAAGCTCCTCCACCCCACAAGAATTCTTCAGATTTTTCAAGTCTCATGTCGATTGGATCTCTAGATTCCCAAGAGAGACACAGGCAAGCAGGCACGCAAGAAAGGGTGCTTCACTGCCGCACGAGTCTTCCCTTCGGGATGTATCACTCTTTCCATAAGGCGCCTCTTCGAAACTTCCCTCGACGACATCCCAACCATTGTGGACTTATAGTTCGTGACGAAGAGGAAGACCAAGATAAGTCAGAAAGACCCCACCTTGCACCCTGGTCGAAGTGCCAACAAATCAAGGTCTCCACATCCCCACGTAAAATAAAGCTTTATCTAGATTTATCCTCATCCCGGGTAGAGAGCTTCAAACTGGAAAAGTAGAACCCAAACTAAGATATATGATTCATCTCTTGAATTCACAAAAACCGTAGAATATCCCAGAAATAACAAGTGCGAACCAGATTTGGTCACCCCTCTCATCTTTAATTTTGTAATCCGGGAAGAAAGCCTACCTCCACCGCCTTGTTAATTAAGTGATGACAACGCTCTGATTCCAACACAAAGAGGTGGACAGTCCCTTGTCTAAGCCCCTTTGAGCTAAGAAAGAAACCACAAGGACTACCATTTATTAGTACAGAGAATGTGGCAGTCGAAATGCATCATCTTATCCACTCTACCCACTTTGCTCCAAATCTCATCCTCTTCAAAATCTTAATAATGAAGCTCCAACTTATGTTGTCATAGGCCTTCTCAATATCCAAAACACAAAGCACACCTCTTTCCTTCTTTTTTTGAATCGAATCTACCACCTCATTTGCTATCAAAGAAGCATCCAAAATTTCATTCCTTCAAATAAAGAATATTCTCGGAAATAGCATTCTACTTAATTTTCCGGCTATTTTAATCATTTAATGTGGATTTCAGTTATCCACTGAGGTGAGACTTCCCACAAGGCTAATGGGCCTAGTCTCAAAATCTTCAGAATTAAACTTCTTTCGTAGTGAATTGAAGCACTAAAAAGGTATTTAGACTTCTAATAAATCTATTGGTATGTGGAACCTCTAAATGAGAATATCCTCCCTTACAATATCCTACTAGGCTGCTACAAAGTCACTATTGTGGAACCATTTGGACCCTGAGCGCTGTCTCCCACTCATGTCAGAGAGCACCCTAATTTCTTCCTCAACAAAGGCCTTTCTAAGCTGGGGGCAATTTCATAATCATTGATACTCAAGAACTCCAAGCCCATCGACTGGTCATTCTCTCAGCTTCGAGAGAAGGTTCTTAAAAGCCTCACCACTCCCTACTTGATTTCCCCTCTCCTCCGTTAACCACCGGTCATTAATTTTAATTATTCTAGGGCATTATTCCTCCTTCGAATTCCGCTACAATTCATGGGAAGAATTTTCAGATTCTATCCCCTTCTTTAAGCCAGGTTTCTGGATTGCTCCAAGAAGTCTCTTCCAATAAACCTAATTTCTTCAAATCTACGTACTTATTTTCCTCCACTTACAAAGACTTCTTGTTCCAAGTCCCGATGAGGTTGCCAAATGCCTTAATTTTCCTAACCAAATGTAGCTACTCAACCATCGAAACTAATCCCATGCCACCAGAATTAACTGGTTCTTTTGGTTTCAACCACATGTTTTCAAAACATAATGAATCAGCGCCGCAAAGTCCCTCCCCTTCAAGCAGAATCGTGGAATTTGACCTTTAAACGGGTCTTGGGCGACACACTAAACAACCCCCTTCCAAAATGGTGTCCCCAACCTTGCACCAAAAACTGCCCAAACCCTTGCCAATCTCCCATTACCCGCCTCCATGTGAAAGTGCCCCTCAAGTAAGGGGATATCCCTAACTCCAAATCATCTATCACTAAAAACTTCACACCCTCATCCTTCCTCTATGTTTCTTCCTCCTAGAAACATGATGATGTTAAAATCTCCCTAAACACCAAGGGATTCTATTAGCCCCTCTGCTCATCCCATAAGAGCTCTTATGGTATTCTCTCAGGCCATAAATTCCCGTGAAAAACCAAACGAATTGTTACTTGCCTCGAATCGGCAAGAACAGTGAAATGCCCTTCTAAGCCCTCCTCCAAAGCCAAGACTCTGTAGTCCTAGAAACTACCACACCAAAGGTACCCACTCGCATTAACAACCCCTAATCCAGAATCTTCCGTCCCAAGTTTAACCAACTCCTTGATTCATCGCTCTCGATTTGCCTCCCGCATACTACATCACTCTATGGCCTCGTGAAAGCCTTAATCATTTCCTTTTCTGCTATTGCCTCAACATTCAAATAGATAATTTTATCTACTGGAAATTTTTACCGACAAAAATCCCTGCAATTTTGCCCGACCCTCCTACTCTTCCTCCCTCTTCTTTAGAGACCATTTTAATTTCTTTAATTCCCAATCAAATTTTGATAAAGTTAGCACTCCTGGGGTTTCATTTCTTTTGCATCAATTTCCGCATCTAAATCCAAAATTTCATCTTCTCAAACCATCCACCTGCACTCAAGAAATTTGCTAAATTTTTCTGTGACAACTCTCTTCCCAGTTATAAACTTAAAATGTTCCCTAAAAATCCAAAGCCCATAGAACACGCCGCCATTGGAAAAACTGCCGATCATACTTACGGCCTGATCACAAATTTCTCCCCTCCCCCAATTCTTTCCCGACATGGATCCCTGATCAAAGACTCCCAGCAAAGTCCCGATCCAAAGAAACAAGAGGAGTTAGGTTGAAAAGAGATTTCCCCCATTCTTAACCATGTAAGGGGAAGAAACCTCAAACCCGGGTGCATTTCAAGCTTTCCAGGTGCCTTCAAATTCTCACCATTCTCCAATAATTGTCGCCTCCCTTGATAAAGCTACACAAGGAGTCTCCATCTTCGGGACAAGTCCCACTAGTATCACCCGTGACAAAGCATTCGACTAGCTTCTAGAACTCAAACACTTTATGGAGGTCTCCGCCAACCTTTCACTTTGTGAAGTTTGAATTGACTATTCACCTCTCTCTGCTTCAAGAGAACCACTATTAATTCACAAACAATGGCCACTCATCAGACACACAACACTGCACACAATATCATCAGCAAATGAATGTTTTTTTGATCGCATAAGCCATTTTAGCAACAAATACTTCTAAAATGAGCTTCTTTGCTAGGGAAGGCTGGTAAGGGAAAGTCTTAACTACAAAACAATTAAAGAAGAGAGGTTTTAGTTAGCAAGCATATGCCCTTTCCGTAGGAAAGAAGAAGACAGCCTAGAGCACATGTTGATTCACTCTCCACCAATCTGGGAATTAAGGACTACCATCCTATCGATGAGAGGTTTCAATTGGGTTTGTCCTTACATGGTAAAGGACCTTTTCAGCACTTAGAGTCAATTCCTAGTGAAGAAAAATGATAGAAAATTGTGGTGGGCCACCTTAGACTCCAGTGTCAGCGCATTCCGGAAAGGACAGTGAATCAGGTTTGAAAATGTTCTTCTCACTCTAACAAAACACTCTATCATTAGTTCTCACAGAAGGTGGAATTGAATTGGAATCGAGGCTGTCAGAAAGGACAATCCTCCTGCAAGAAAATTCTACGTTTAAGTACGATCTAGAGAAAGGGGGTTGGTTCTCGGCGGAGCCAAAAGGAAGTTTCAGGGTGAGCCTGTGGAAGGATATTAGGAGAGAAGCTCTACAACTTAAAAAAGACTACAAGCCTGTCAAGTGAGGGGGATGGTATTAGGATTTTGGGAAGATATTTCAGTGAGAGAACCCTATGTACCCCATTGCCATCCTATATGCAATAGCCGCCTAAAAGTACAGGTAGGGAAGTTCGAGAGACCACAGTAATGGATGAGGCAAATCAGTAGGGATCACTTAATTTTCAATGATCGGGAGTCAAAGCTGAAACTATGATTAGCCTAATTAGCAGCGCAATATTTAATCGTTATGAGAAGTATTTCAAAATTCTTCAGAAGGATAAGAATGCCAAAGACACCTCAAAGTCTGCAACTTATAAGCATTCAAGTGATTCTCGTGCTCTATATCAACAAGCCTTATTTAGAATACCCTGTGTCCCCTCTGGCGTGAGCGTGTTTGGTCTGGGGAGGCTCTTGAAGGGCGCGTGTTTACCGCTGGATCATCTGAAGAAAAGTGGGCTTTCGCCAGGGCAGATGCCCCCAGAAGTGCAAAAAGAGATGAGGAAAGATATCATCTTTGCTTCATCGCCTCGGGCCGGGGCTTTGATCGTCATTTTTTGCAAGAGTGAGGTATGCTCACTCGATTAAAAGACTTAATGGTGATTGTATTAACCCGGGAAAACAAAAAGCCCATATGTGCGCCGCTCTTCTAGCCTGTGTTGGGCAATTTGGAAGGAAAAGAAACATGGTGGTTCCTTGATAATAGTGTTATTTTTTCCCAAGAAAGGTTGAAAACTCTTTATAACATCCCTTACTTCTCGATGTGCCTTATTCTTATGAGGGAGTACTCTATTGTAAATTTATTATTGTGTATTCTCTAATACTCTTGGGGTGGTAGGTTTTTGAATTCGGTTTTTTTTTTTTTTTCTTTTATACAACCTGTATACTCTAGGGCCTGACCCTGTTTTGTTAATATATTGTCCGCTTTACCTATCAAAAAAAAAAAAATAGTTCTCTGTTTTTGTGGGTTGTGATAATGCTAGATGTACACCCTTTTAGCAAAAAGTTGCTAAATTTCAGGCATGTCTACCACTGTATTAGCTTCCTTGAGGGGTGGTTGTCTGCTTAACCCTCGGCCTCCTCTCTGTTTTGTATACAGTACCAAAGTGGCTTCCCTGCTTACCCTGCAGATTCGGGGTGCCTCCTCCTGGCTTTTTTTCAGTTTCAATTGTGTCTTCCTTCGTTAAGCTTTGCTCATCAAAAACAAAAAAAGCCATTTTAATTAAATATTAGTCTAAAATCTTTCTTAAACTATAATTCTCTCTTTAACAAAAATCAGTAATGCTGATCTCATTGAAATTCTAGCTGTTGATACTCCTAGTGAGAACCTAGAAGGTTCTATTCATACAACACTTAAGGCTCTAACCAATCAATAGAAAATAAGCAAACAACAAACACGAGATTTGTGCTAAAAATGAGATGATACAAGAGTCGAAAATAAGGATATTTAGAGAATTTGGCAAAGGTGATATGCATAATCCATGAGTGTGCAGGAAATTTTGCACCAGAATTGACTCTACAGGTTCACTATTTGCCACAGAAAGTTCGGAGACAACCTTCTGGTTTGTGATGCAAGTAAAAATTCATCACAAAGAGGATGGCACAAAATTCAAGATAACAGCTTCCACACAAAATCTAAAGACCGGTGTAGTAATAGAAAATACAGCAAACATCATTAATAACAAGACTATTCACTACATAGGGAAACATCATAGAGTTCGCATGAACATTTGATATTCACATCAAATGTACAACAGAATTGATCGGTAGTTTATCGCTTACCCCAGTTTTCTTTTGAGATCGAAAAATTAAAACCTAAAGGGAGATTACGAAGGAAATACGTCCATAGCTCCGTTTTAACAGTTTTCTTTCCTGGCCAGAAGATAACTAAGACAGTTAACCAAAAGTCACACTAAATATGAGCATTCCGTTGTAATCTAAGAGACGCACTTGATCGGACGAAAAGCACAACAATATCGGCTGTGTTATGTCATGGAGAACTAGAAGAAACCGAGAAGGATTTGGCAGTTCAAATTAGACGATAGATTAGATTCAGCAGAGTACAAAGCAAGAAACCAAGTTGTTTAAACAGATGGTAGTCAAGAATCAACATAGAATAAAGGTGAGAATGAGGAATGCAAAACCAGCCTGCGTGGGAGTGGTGAGAGAAAGGTGCTGGCGAGAATCGGAATCGGTGCCGTCAGCCATGGATGATCGGCGAGAGGTGATGAGAGAGGTCGGAGACGCCAAAGAAACCCTTTGTCTCTCGATTAGGCCTTTGCTTCTTTGAGCTAGAGTTGAGACTTGAGACTCGTGAGAGAAAGGGAAGTGGAGGAAAATACTACGGCTTGTTTTGGGTATCTCTCCGTATCAACAATATTAGTCTTTTTTTCTTTTTTTCTTTTTTTCTTTTTTTGTGAGCAATTGGTTTAAAAATAAAATAAAATTATTTAAACTAATTGAGTAAATCTTGAAAATATCTTAGTTTCTGGCCAAATGCCATAAACGTGTAAAAGTAAATCTCCCAACATGCAGAATCATTTTATCCTAATACTATATTATAATTAAATGTCCAAAAGACATATTTACCTGAACGTATACTTTTTATGTGTTAGGAATTTTAATAAAATATATTAGTTTTGCAATTTTTCAGATTTGTCAATACCTTTTTTTTCTTATCTTTTAATTTGTTACTGATTAGTACCGTCTGAGATGTTAATTTTTATATTTTTTAAATAGAGATTTAAAGATGTGATAACTAATAGATTTATTTTCTTTCTGGATAATTATGGAGGTTCAATCAACTTACGTTCATGAGTCAATTACCCAGGACACTTTAAAGAGATTTAAACCAATAATTATTGATAAATCCTAAACCCTAAACCAATTCATCTTACCCTCATATGATAATTTGTGGATATTAAAATAAATAAAAATATTCATAGCTTCACATTAGCCTTTTGCATATGCATTTTCTTTCTCCAAAGTTTTAGATTTGCATAATATTCCTCCACAAAACTATTTTTTCAACATATTATGAGTTTTACCACCTCTAATCATTAGTATTTGAGAAATTATGATCAAAATACTTAAATCAATACTAGTTTGATTTCCAAAAATATTCGATAAAAATAAAAATATTCGATAACCTATTCAACAGATATTGGGACATTTATTAATAAACCCAAGACTACTCAGAAGTTGCTAGATACGACTACGCTTACGTTGAATAAAGAGGATTTAAAATTTATTGGGGATTTTTGGTCATGACTAAAGAGTAATTTGATTAAAAGACTCTTAGAAACATGAATTTCGAAAATATAATCCTATCAAATTTTATAAAATGCACTTGCTACTTATAATTATGTTTCAGGTCTCACATACCATCTGGAGTTTAGCCAACATCAAATCTGTTAAGCCAAAAACCCAAGAGATTCAGTGAAATTAAGTCTAACGAGTAATGATACAAAAAATTTGAAATACTAAAAGTAAATTTTTTACCCCCATGTGACTCACCTAAATCCTCTTTGCCTACCTTAACCAACACCCACACTCACACATGACACAACTCACACCCAACCTCTTTTTGTTTTTTTATTTCCTTTTGATATTTGTTTTTTTTTATTATTATTATTTACCGGACCGGTCTTCAAGGTTTTTTCCCCTTTGTTGTACTTTTTCAGTTATAAATCACCCTCCATTTTTTTCATCTTTTAAATAAATTAAAATTTTTAAGTTTTAATTAATGTTGTAAGATAATATCTTTTATTTTCTACTTATTTTTAACATATACTTTTACAAATTTTTTTTATTTGAAAATTTTAATTTATTTATTTATTCAAACAAATTATTTATTCATTTATTTTTATTTTAATGAATTATATTTAATAATCTAACATTTTAAATATTTTAACATTTAATTTATTAAATATATTATAAATTTGAAAAATCTACTTAATAAAAATGCATTATTTAAAAAATCATTTATTCAAGATTTTTACATTTTAATTATATTTTTATTTTGTGACATTAACGTATTAAATATAAACATATTAACATGTAACAATTAATAAACAAAATATATATAAATATATAACAAAACAATAATAACATAAATACACATGTAATGGATAATTGATAGAAACCAGATTTTAGTTCATTAATTTTTTTTCTTTCTAAATCATAACAATGAAACACATTATGCTCACATTTATGGGGATTACTAGATTCCTTACACTATACAAGGTATTTCCACTAATTGTACAAGACATGTGAACTAAGTATCTACAAATAGTATGCAAGTCTATTATTCTTCAAATATTTCAATTGATTTTTAAAAACTCAAATAATGATTATTTCCTTAACTCGATGAATAAAGGACATTCATTATAAATATTGTTTGATCCCACACTCATCTATATTTTTTAATACTTACATATTAATTTTTATAAACTACTAATTATAATATTTGGAAAAATTCAAAATATATATTTTTTTTTGAACTATTAAGATGAAAAGATGTCTATGTTCATATTAGGTACAAAGGGGTCGTATGAGATGCTATGTTCTGCATAAGGTGATTTATACTAATTATACAAAGTAGATTGAATTTCAGTGCTGCTGAATGTATGCCTATCATTTTTCAAATATTTTAATTGATTTTTAAAAACAATTAATACTAAAAGATTGTTATTAATTTTTTGTTAAATATTTAATATCTTTATATTTTTTTGTATTTTTAAAAATTAACTTGTGGATTGTATTTTTTATTTATTTTTTAAAATTTTAGGTCTATAAAAACTTAGAATATTAAAGTATAAAAATTAAGATTATAATATGAAAATAAGAAATTATTATAAATAAAAATTATTGTCAATGATAATATTGTAATACCTCAAATTGTTCCGATAGTTTTATAAACATGCTATTATAATATAAGTTAATTTTTGAATTTGTCGGAAATTAATATGGCTAAAGGTGAAATGATAAACTGAGACATTCAAAGAGTTGCCGTGAATTATAATTGTTAATCCAACGACCCAGTACGCCATGTGATAATAAATTTATATGAAAATATAGATATATTGATAAGTTGAAGTGTAAATGAAAGAGAAATGAAGGGCTTTAAATGCAAAAATGGAAATAAGACCAAATATTGGTCTTGTAAATGAAACATTTCTCCTTTGGGTTTTTGAGAGCTAGGGCATACGAGAGAAGAGAATGAACCCTGCTTTGAATTACTCTGGCGTAATCAAGGGAATGAGGATAAGAAGAAGAAGGATGAAGAAATAAGAGATTGCACAAATTTAAGGTATGAAAACAACCAAAACCAATTTATGATATTTGGGTTTGAGGAAACCCTAACTTTGTATAATAATGATGGTTGTCAGGGTCTTAACTCCAGTTATTGTTTGAGTATATTGTGGCCTTTAATCGAGAACGCTAGATAAGTTAAAATGTCGTGCTTAAGAGATGTCACAACAAATTTTCAAAACCCATAATTTTTCTCGCTACAACTGGTTAATACCTTTCAAATTGAGTTATTCAAATTTATAAGAAACTACTTCTGCAGTAACAAATCTCCTAAATAAGAGATTCAAATTAACCCCATACCCGTGCAAATTCGCCAAAGTCTGGGGCCATTTTCGGACATTTTCTCGATATGTTTTAATAATTTTAGTGTTTGTGCGAGACTTGGCTGCACACCATCCAAATTGCGTGATTCAAATTCTCCGCCAGCAAACTAGACTTCTATGAATATAAATCTCCTAAATAAAGTTGGTATTCAAATTTTGACTGATTTACCCAAAATTCTTTCCAAACTGCCTCTCGTTTAGACAGCTTTTGGTCTATGTTGGTACAACTTAGTGTTTAGGTCATAACTGGTCATCACTCATCCAAATTTGTTAATAAAATTCAAACTAAACTTATAGGAAAACAAATCTCCTTGAATAAAGATATTCAACAAACCCCTACGCATACACAAAATTCATCTAAAGGCAACTCTATTTGTAAGAAATGATGGTATAACGAGATTCAAGTGAATCAATGAAATTGTAAAACAATTGTGTGTTATTGGTTATATGAAATATGATTACATGAACAGAAATACGAGCAATACTGAGAACGTAATCATATAGGTTATGAAAAAAGAAACAATTATAGTCTATGTATAAAGGAATACTGTCTAAAGTATCTCATGTGGATACGTGTGATTGACATTATCCATGTATATGAGATGTGCATAGCTTGAACATTAATGAAAATGTAATAAGTTTGATTGTCTGCATATATCACGTAGAAGGATAAGAGGGTATACTTATGCGGATACAATTCATGAGTACGCTAATTATGGGGATATCGTAAAATCATTTTGGGCTATCGACATTATCACGCTTGATCATTATACTGGCTCGCTTAGTCATACAGATATAAATTATTGTCTCGTACAGTGATAGTACCTTCGGGTATATACAGATTATACCGGTTATCCACTTATTGAAATATGCAGGCAAGACATAAGACATAAGATGTGATAAAACAAACAAATGATTTAAATGGTTATAAGAAACATATAACATGGAAACAATGATTCGAAATGAAAAAAGGAAGGAGAGCTATAATGATATGAAAAGTAATAAGTGTATTATGATGATTGAAAGGAAAACTTAATAAAACAAAGTAATGTACAAGATAATATTATATGAATAGATATCAGGCAAATGTAATAATTTGCAACTGTAAGTATTGGTCTTTGAGGACCACTACGTGGCGGTCAGAGCATGTTATAATGTGGTTTCTACTAGTTATGTTTAGCACATACTGCTTCATCCGCAGAAAGACTAAACGACATTCCATTTGTTCACACAAAGAGCCAACATAAAGAATACGAAGTTAACATCTATAGGTCGCTACCTCTAACCATCTATAGGTCGATACCTCTAATTTTGAATATGTACATGTAAAGTTTTTTTGTATACGATGTTTAACGAGACTCAAATATTTGTATAAGACATTATGAACACCACCGCATTTATGCTGGTTTTATATGTATTTGTGATTATGAATTCACTTACATGTTATGAAATACCAATGTTAGAAAACAGGTTAAAGAGTCCTATTCTCATGTTGTGTTCCCTATTCCGCCTAGACAAGGGTTATACTACAAATATATATATATATATATATAATAGTTAACTCAATATTATTACATTATGGTTATTAAATTATTTATTAGGTAAAATATATTACATATTAAAATTAAATATAAAACAATAATATTAAAAATATATAATGAATAAATATTAAAATCATAAAAAACATAAATCACAAAAAAAATGATGTGTGAGTGCCATGAATAGTGGTGTTTGAGGTGTATTAGGAGAGAGGTTAGTGTAAAGAAGGAGATTTTTTGTCTCATCAAAACATAAGTCCTAGTTTCACTTTGGTGAGTGAATGGAGAATTTGGTGGTTTAATTTTGTGAAGAAGGGAGAGCTCTGACGTGGACAAGGTATTTTGAATAAAAATATATAATTTATTTTATGGCTTCAAAAAATGACCAAAGTTGTGTGTTTGGCCGCACGTTAAGAAGCAGATTGTCGTTACAAACGACACTCAGAAAATTTTTGTCCACAGCGCCGCCCACAACGACGCGCTTTGAACTTAATTGACTTACTGTGCCGCCTGGCTACATGACTCACATCATTTTAATTAGTTCAGCCGAGTCGCCAGTTTCACAACGACAAACTTACTGGAAAATAACATATTCGACGTGCCTTCCTTCCCCATTTCTTCTTCTCCTCTCCCTATTATGTTCCTCCTCCTCGCCTCCGTCCTCCTAGCAGCTCCTTCTACGACTAAGAAGGGTTCAATTACACCACCGATCGACAAACTCTCCGATCCGATCATTGATTTCTCCGAGGTTTGCTCTGACCACTATGAATTGCCCAACCTAACCCAAAAGGTACAGCGATTTAGGTTCGATTAGTGTCAGGTGGGCTTTGGTTCCTGATCTCTTCTATATCAACTTGTTCTCTCTGGGAAGTTTTTTCTCCATCAACTTTATTCCTCATGTGGTATTTTTCATATGCATTTGTGATATGCTCTTATTTGGTTTTCAATGTAATTTAAAATTTGTCTAGATACATAAACTATATAAGGAAGTAATTAATAATTGAAAGTGAGAAGATTATTGGAAAATATGAAATGTACTTAATTAAAAAGTTAGAAATTGAATGATTTTAAATTTGAAGTAATTTCAAGCCATATAGAATCATGCAAATTTTAAATTTTAAATTTTAAAATCAATTATCTAATAATACTTATATCGTATGCTGTGACTTTTGTCTTTAACTATTAATATAGTCTTCCAAAGTCTTAAGAATACAAAGTAGTTTTAGTCTTTGAAAATCGTTTTAACATTCATAAAGATGATTATAATTTATTTTTTCTTGGTAAATGACTGCACTATATTCTAATGGTTACTTTGTTTCACAGTTCCCGTGGTTTACATCTCTCTTTAGAAAGATTTGCCGAAGATCTCCCGGGTTATATTTAGAGTTCCTGTGGATTTAAGATAAACCAAATATCTAATATGGCAGCAACACATAAAATGTATAGTACTTTTATGGTATATATGATAATGGGAATTGTGTAAATAGTTTGTCTTAATTGAGGTAAACTAGTTATGTTATGATTAGATTGGGCATGATCCCTTTGTTTTCAAGATAATCTTTGAAATTAAATGTCTTTTCGTTGAAAGTGAGAAGTAGGCCTCAAATACGATATAATCTAGGTTATTTGCTAAAGCTGTTTTTAAAAGTACTTTAAAAATGATTTTTCAAAACTATTATAATATTTCTAATATATTTACAAAATAATGTATAGTTTCTCGAGAATGAAAATATTGTTACTTTTTTATATATTTTTATATAACGTTTTGTTGTTTTCTTATAAGTTTTGGTTTCTGTATTAACTTCCATATTTATGGGACAAATTTAAAAAGATCTATTCACTTTGCACATCATTGTTGTAGCACTATACTTATTTAAAAAAAAAAAAACATTGTTGTAGGACTCTCTTCTCTACTCACAAGGACAAACTCGGTTCTAGGATCACCAGTAAACCTATCCTACCCTTTTAGCTTTTATCACTTGAACCAGATTTCAAGGCATTAAAAAATGTATTTTTTTTTGTTTGACATCAAAATATGTCTTTTAAAAAAAACTATATTTTATGTTTTCAAACGATCGTTTCTCAATAGTTAAAGAATATTGAACTTTATGTTTTCGCTTATAAACGATTTATTCCTTCTCCTGTCGGTGAGTCCATACTATAAAATAGTTAAAGGTCTAAGAACACAAAAATACGTCACATAGGTAATTTTGGGTTGATTTACTCAAAGTTTATTTGAACAAATTAAACCCAACTCTTGCCACACAAAACGACCTCACCAACCCACGTTATTTTAATGCCAAGTGAATATGGAAGATCGTCATGCAAAAGCATTGTTCCATAAACTCCAAATATGGGCAATCCAGCTCGTTAGAATAGAAATTTGACTCTCAAACCAAGTTCGCGCATAAGAATAAGTCCTGAAAGCCAAAGATGAATGAACCGTAGCTCAGGCAACTCCTAAACCAAGAATTTAGCTTTCTATCATATAGGAAAAGCGGAATGGGAAGCACGAAGACTATGGTTTGTTGTTGTCGATTATAAGAATGGGTCAGATAGCCACTTTGACTCAAATTTGACCCACCGAGGGTCATCAGGATGATACTTGGTTTGCGTTGACAAAGTGTTTTTTAGTATAAGTTATATTTGTAGCTTCCTCAGATAAATGGTGACTTTACCCAATTTTTCGTTAAATCATGGGTCCTTTAAAGAGGACAATTGTTGTCCATTAATTTAAACAAGGTGCCTATGATAATAATTTCTCATATATATATATATATATATATATATATATATATATATATATATATATGGTATAGTATATATATGTTTTTTTTTTTTTTACTTCATTTTTAACATATCACCTTGTGCTCTATTTCTCTATTCCGTAAATGTTATTATTGGGCTGGGGAGAGATTTCGAGACCTAAAATGTGATGTCAAATATACAAACAAAGCTTTATTTGTAGTTTTGGATATACCGACGACTACACGCTTGAACAATTGTGGTGATATCATGGTTTTCAAGGCCAACTATGGACAACAGTTCAAATTAATCCCACTGTAGTAATCTTTTTTAAAAGTGGAAATAGGTTCCAACCTTTCTGTTATGGAATGACAAGATCAGGTGTCTTATCGTCGAACATGGTTAACAATGAACGCCATCGAGAAATTGAATTGCTCATTTGAATGCCTAATAAACCAATGTTTTAATCACCTATGGTGTTGCGTAAATGAGAATATGTAAATGACTACACAGCCGATTAAATATTCCAAAGACTAGATACTGAGGTTATGGAGATGATGATGTTTACGCGTAGAAGGATGAACATGTGAATCTTGATGAAGATGTTGATGATGAATATGATGAAGACTCATGTTCAAGCCGATGACATTAATCATCATTCCGTATCATAAACTGCTTGAGAATGAGCAATGGATACTGCTTCATGATAATATTCAGTGATGTACCAATATCCTGTGATGATATAATCAGTTTTGTACCTATCCCTATTCATTCTCATTTACCACCAACGACCTGAAGCTTAACATGTTGAAAACATAGATATTGTTATTTCAAGTGGTCGACCTCCATGGGCGCAAAGAGACTACCAATTATTCGAGGAGAATTGTGTATTGGGCGTTTTTAATTTAAATTCGACAAAGAGGTCAAAGATTTACTCAATTAGAGCACACCAAGAGCTCACGAGTTGCCTCAAAAAAATCGTCATGGAAGAATAAGGCGCCGAAGAACGTCAATGCCACTGTCGCGTGCATGGTTGTGAAAGGCTTGCTTATTTGTGACTAACAAATATAGCGGCCGATATTTGCAGAAATCATCAACTGTGACCACACTAATCGACTTCAACCAGGTCATACTCATACTGTGCTATAATTGGGCGCACAATTCACATCGTTGGCTACGCTATTCAAGCAATCGTGGATGGAGAAATAGGAATATGAAATTTCACAGAAAAATCCCTGATGGAAAAGAGCAAAGAATAGACACTTATTTGGTGATTTTTCTCAATCATATACAGAGCTCCCACATTTGTTCTAGCCAAGAACAAACAAATCTTCGATGTGCTGGCTGCTGAAAATCCATCATTAAATAAGCAGCTAAACAATTCATGGTTCCAACGTATTCCGCTGGTCTGCCAACTCATTGAAAGGTTCAAGGTTGCCTAATATCAGCATTATGGTACACATTTCAGATGGGAAGGTATAAAGGACATTGTTGATTGCAATGCATGTGAAATAATCAAGTCATCGATATCACACATTTAAGGTTAAAGAAATATTGATAGTTAGGGATGATTCCTGCATGTATCGTAAAATGGCAGCAACTCAAACAGACGGGGATTTGTGTTGGAGATTTTGGCTGTGAGCATCCGTATTATGATAGTAAATGAGCTATCCTCATCTTGACAATATCACAGATTTGTAAGGCCATCTTGCAAGCAATTTTATGACCCGTCTAAAGATAAACCCTGAATAATTTGGTATGTAGAAAGGCTGTTGCTATAATACCATGCAAGATGAATAAGATATATGGCTAAAATGGGAGAATTAATCACATTGTCATGTTGAGGTGATCCCTCTCACATGGGCACTTTCACATGATGAAGGTTTCAAGATATCGATAATGATTGAACCAACATGTCAGGAGGTATTTAACAGTGTTTAAAGGAGCCTCAAATTACTACCACTCTGGATATTCACTTATATTTTTTTCGCTTTAATAGTTACTTTGTTGCAAAATAGCGGAACATGGTGCCGATAGATTGGCATCCGATGAGCGCTTCACTTTGCTATGCCATGCTCGATTCAAGGTCAGAGCATACGGATCGATGGAAATTTATTTCACATCACATAGTTGAAGTATTTCGTTGTCAATGAGGGTTCGAATCGACTACCAACTTAAACAGATTAACACTGCATGGTGTGGTAAGACACTAATATATGGATTTCATAGCCATATCATAGCAAGATAAGCGAAGATCGGCGTGTTGATTTTCGTTTATTTGTTCAAGGCTACTACGTAATGCACTATGACACTGGGTAAGCCAGAGCTTAATCCATATTCAATGAAGATGAGGCTCTTATGATGGTCTCACACAGTTTCTGTCAATGAATCAAGAAACCAAAGGGTCGCCCTAATAAACCCTACGATAATGAAATGGATATTAAAGAGGGAAACCAAGATAAAATGTAATAAAAACAAATCCGTCACAATCGCTGGTCTTGTAAGAATATTATAAATCAAGTTCAGTGATATATGTGAAGTAAGGCAATTTGTTTTTTGTTTGTAAATGAGGCCTCACCTTTTGTGATAAAGAGCCAGATAAGGACTTATGCCAAGTGTATTTCTGAATAGAGGGCCTCTGACTTTTGTAAAGTTGTTTTGTATAAGACTTATTCTAGTAAATGAGACATTATTATTGTACGGTGTATTGTAAATCATTATCAAGTAGAATTAACATTGGTTGAACCATATTTAATAATTATTCTGATTTGAAACAGATTCATGTATATGGTGTTCAGTGGGGATTCATGATGCATCCTTCGGATACATTTGTCTGTATTGCAAGATGCAAATACATATCACACTTAGTAGATAAGATAGCAGCACAGATTTTGTTAATTTATCACCATTATTAATGTTAAAATATTATTTGGTATATAACTCAATTAATATATCGTTTTGTTAAATATAACTCAGAATCCATCTACTTCTCGGTTTTAGATGAGAGCCTTATGATCTATGTGAGGATGGATAAGGCCACATTCGTCCATACGACTGCCTGATTTTACGTGATATACCGCTGGTCACATCATGATCGACAATACTTATCACCTCTCTCGAGAGATACACCAAACACACGCTTTCATGTTCCAAATAGGGAGATGAAGATAACCTTATAGGATGTTGCCATCATCTCGGTTTTGTATCCACGACCTAAACGTCACTAGCACTGTGGTGTTCGATGGCGCGCCAGGCCAGAGTCGCTTGTCACCCCACCCGGCCGGGATGCTGAGGAGCCACTATCTCCTCGCGAGCGAAGGTGTTCCCAAGCAGTCCACCGCGGCCTGATGTGCAAAATGAGGCTCGCATTGAGCACGCGAGTGGGTTCATCTAATAGCTTGATCGATCCTCTTTGTCATGACAAGAAGGGTGAATGTTCTCATGTGCTTCCCACCACTGCAGATTCAATATACTACTAATTTACAGCCTGGGTGGTAAAGACAAAGCACACACATATCGCGAGTGTGCCGAGCCGCCTGGATCGTAGCAGATTGGGCTGCCAGGCTACACCATATAGCATGTGGCACTTGAATGTATGTTGTCACAGATGGATAAATCGTCTCATTAAATACTATTACTCTTGAAGTAATCGGGACCTAGTGAGGCTGTACGATACTGAGCCATGCTATGCTTCAGATATGTTATTTTTGGTGTAGCCTCCCTGCACAGCGAGACTCATCTGATTCGCAAATCACGGGTCCCTGTGTACATTCCATTTATATTTTTTTCTAAAGCAATATAAAAACCCCGCATTTTTTTAGGTCTAACTTTCTATTTATTTTGTATTCAAATATGGTCTTTGAAAGATCAAGGCTGGTCGACCCGATTTCGGGCGACCACAGCAGATCCAAAGATCACCCATCCGCTTCATGCCTCATGATGCTTATGTCAGATGTTCGGGATGGAGACATACCTGAGGTCAGCTCATTAATGGATTACCGCCAACTCATGGTTGAGCTAAAGGTGAGCCGAGGTGAGCTAGTTTTTCCATTCTGGGGTAGGTGGAGAGTACCTTACCATCATAACCTATCCGGGGTACTTTATATCGAGATCGCAGATGCATGTACCGACTTGTAATGGTATATGTAAAAGTATATGGTTCTATATTAATTATCTATATTCTTAAAATGATAACATCAAGTTGTCACGCAGGGTCCCATATGCCATGATATCGCGGATATTACTCGACCAGCCCACGAGCATTCCTTTGAATACCAGCGATCCACGTATGTCACCGCCATATAGCCAGATTGTTCAGCGGCATCGCCTGCAGTGAGCCCACGCTTGGGCCATAACGAGATACCTGGGCTTTTGCTTGCCACCAACAACAGATAGTGATAACGCCGGACGCATACCAGCGTAACGGCGACGACATGCCCGGAGCATAGCATTACGGGATAAGCTTGTGGCTAGATCATCACTTCACCCCTATGGTGGGCTCGATGATCGATGATCCATACGCAAAGGGTATCATCATATTACATGCCGTTTTATGACACCACCACTGCATAGGGATGATATGAGGTTTCATACTATAACCGGTTATACTCATGTTTTGGTAAGTTAGAGTCATGTGTTTCTAAAATATTTTACCTAATTTTAATCAATAGACAGGGTTTATAATTCTTCTTTCGCTCACTCATATCACGCCATATTGATGACACCGGGCCACTCAGCTTTGTTACCAGCCTGTGCAGAGAGATCATTATATTAAGCCCTGATCTAGTGTTACACACCAGACTGGGAGAAGGCCCCATAGCATCGCGGCACAGCCGAAGCTTCGACATCACATGGACCATCGATTGGGACTGTCATCCACACCAAAGACGAGAGATAAAATGTATTCAGGTAGGAGGGAGAGGGGAGTTGATCGGGGCCGAGGTCCAAATAGATGCAGGGTCAGCCACGCATCCATAAAGGATGTCATCAGCATGTCTGTTTCCACTTCACTACTCATACTCCTCCCATACTTACCCTCACCCGAGATGTTTATACTTCCACACTCCCTATACATCACCCCAATTCCACATTGACACATCCCCACCTTCCACTCCCACGCATTTACACATCTCCTTCCGAGCCTTTCTACACACTTACACGTCCCAGATCTTATCCTGTCGCGAGCTAGTGCCCATAAGAGCAGATATCGACTGTCGCCACACCCTTTACCATCCCATCGCTCCCGCTGGAGGACACCATCCTCACCTTTACCTGAGCGTAGACTTCCGCCTAGGCGAATCTGTGATCACGGTAAGTATCACTACTTTTATCCATCGCCACTTACTCCAGAGCCTCGCCTCCGCCCGCACTCATCGACCCTAATGGCCAACAGTTTTTTATTCTAGGCGCCACCCTAATATAAATATAAAGCGCGCCATCTTCGTTGAACCTATCGGAGAAGATGTTATTATTTTTATATACGAAAATTTTGTATAAAAATAAGTTTAATATATTTAAATGTTTTTGCATATGCATGACGGTATATATGGCTGTTTTTTAAGATTATGGACATGATTACAAAGAGTTATCTATATTTATTTTATGCTATGTACCGCTTTATAAAATAACACTAACTGTGGTGATATATAAATTTCTCATTTTACACTGATGTAATAAAAAAAAAATAAGAAAATTTAGATTTAGGCTTCTATTTTTCAAACTATTATTAATAACAATTTTAAAAACACAAAAACACACAATTTTAGCGCTCTTAAATTCTAATTTTCGATGTTTGCTTGAACATAAAGAACACACCTGGGAGATCTCTAAAATTAAGAGTTTTTTATATCTGTTTTCACAAAAGCAAAGAGAAGTTCTCTGAGCCAAAACAAAAACATTTGAGTTACAGTATGAGGCTCGAATTGAGGGTTAATGCAAAATCTCATGCTGTGTAAGATAAAAATGATAATAAACAAATCCTGTAATCTTTGGGAAAAAATAAATCGATTCCACTTTAAAAATTAAACTTGCAGGTTCATTTGAATTTTTAGGCACTTAGATGTGTTTGTTGTGTACCTATAAATCTTATATTTTAGTTATTTACAACAAATATTTTTTCATTAATTCAAACAATTTACTATACTACCCACTCTGCTACAATACATAGTTCATATATAAAAACATATGCGAATGACACCACTATGGTTAATCACAAAATAACATTTAAATTAATTAATTGAAACGACTGTCACTACAATTTACTTACCTTAAAAAGTATAAAAAATAACATTAAAATTATATTCAAATTAATTTTCAATAATGAATGTTTATGATTTACTGCTTTTAACAATTTAATTGATGTCGCCATCATGGAATCCACTACACGGAATGTGGCCTTTACAGCGTCACTATCATGTGACAACCACCATATGACCACTAACTGTTCCAGTTAATGCACTGGTACAAAAAATCAACAATAAATAAAAGGTGTGTGGGTAACGTAACATGTGTGGTAACAAACATTCACATTACTTTGGCCATTTTTTCAAACATAAAACAACATATTTTATTTAAAATACACTATTCACTTCAAAAGCTATGTAAAGAAGGGAGATTTTGTCTCATCAAAACATAAGTCCTTAGGTTTAATTTTGGTGGTTTAATGATTCTTTACAACAAAGGACCATATGATCCTAAAACATAATTTCCTTTTATGTTTTTTTTTTGCTGTAAAATAACATCTTTTTTCTATAAGACAGGCAAAACCTTGAAGGACAAAATGATTTATGACAATTATTTTTCAAGAAAAACAAGGGGTTAGATTTGTAAATTTTAAATTATTTGATATATTTAATCAAATATTTATTTTTTAAATAAATTTAAATGGTCATCCCATAACATAGTTCTTACTTTATGTATTTTTTAATTTCGAATAATATTGTTGAAAATAAGAGAGATTATTAGTGAGTACAAAAGAGGAAATGACGTTGAGGGCAAAACCCCTCCAAAAACCCAAGGGAAAAGGACAGTAAGACACAGTGGGAGCTGAGGAGGAAGCAAAACCCACAGTGCTGTGACTGTGACTGAAGCTGCATTTTTTCTAGGTTTCTTTTTCACATGGCTTTGGTGTTTATTCCAACGGTAGAGATTTTCCTTTGCAAGATGGCCCTCCCCTCAAGGTAATACTCTCAAACAAAACCACCCTTCGTTCTTCTGTTGCTTCATTTTCTTTCTTCTTCCCTACTCTGAAGAACAAGGAAAAGAATATTGTTGAAAATGAAAGACTTTACTCCTAAATTATATTAGATGGTTTGTAGATTTCAAGTCAAGACACTTATTATTATGATTAAACATTTTCTTCTACAGAGCATCGAGTTCTTCTTTTAAATTTGCTTTTTTTAGTAAGTATTCTTGCTTCTGGTGTGTGTTGGGTTTTCTAAATTTCTGGTGAAGTTTCATTCTTATATTATATTCCCAAATCAAATTAGAAAATTTTGCAACTCATCTGACTCATGTGGAAGGGCGGCATTTTCGCCTATTTGTCATTTCTAACAGTCTGAATTAATGGTTTGTCTGTTTAGTTTTTCTGATATTGAGGTGGAGAATCATGTGTGGAACTAGAAGACATAAGAAACTCCAGCATCTCTTAGTTATGGTATTGTTGAATTCAAAAAGAAAAAAAGTTGAAAATTGACCACATTGTATGGTGGTATTTGTATTTCACTCAAGTGCTCTTACAGAAATTAAACACTAAATTCTTTTCCATGTTGATTTTTGAAACTGCTAAAGAAAGAAAAAAACGGTTAAGGAAAATTGTTTTCTCATGTTCGATTGACCTATGAAAAATTGATGTATTTGCAGATTATTTAATCTTTATGTTGATGACTTAAATAAGTGAAATAGCTTGAATAAATGATATAAATCATTTATTGATTTAATCTTGTTTTTATATTTCCTTTACTTTTTCTTTCCTCTGCCTTCCCTTTTATTTTCTTTTTCTTGCATTTTCCTCAAATTTCACAGGAACCAAACATAGCCTTAATGAATACAATGTTAGTTTCTTTGTCAAAAAGAGACTTTTAGTGTGCTTTACTGCTGATTTTCCAAAGCTGCTTCAATAAGAAATAGGTCTCATTTTGTGAATGGAGGCTGTCTCATATCAATAATATATCAACATGGTTCTCCTTGTTTAGATGTCAGTAAATAGAATTTACTGGCCTGCGAGTTTGCAGTTGGTGTGCATTAAATCTTGTATGTGAGCTTACCTTTTGAACTTGAATCAGCAATTTCAAAGAACTGGACCTTTATGCCGAAATTCTGATACTAAATGGAAAATTTCCTTATCCTTTACTTAATGCCAGATTTGAAGACAGAGGTGATGTGCCTGCTCTGACGCTTTCAACTGTTCAAGCTTTTATACAGAGTGAATAATTCCTATCCCTACACCAATTACTGGAATATGTGAACTGATAAGTATATAGTGTGTGGAATGGGGAATGAAGCCATTGGTCCGTGGAGCTCCTTTTTTTTGGTTGTTTCATATTCACATCATCTGTAATAGTTTATACATAATTTTTTTGTATCCCTGCTGTGCTGAATGCCTACTTTTGAGCTTCTTTATTTTTGATGAATTCTTATAATTTTCTTTCTGGATCTGTGTCTGTACTTGGGAACCTAATATATTAGTTTATCCAAAGAAAATCTCACCTATCACTTACATGAGTTTGTTGATTGGCAGAAAATTAGAGGTTTTTTTTATTTACACTATGCTCTATGTACATTGTTACTACTTACCATAGCCATGAATAGCTTATTTTTGGAGTTTTTAGTATTTTCTATACGTTGTGTCCTTTAAAGCGGATGCTTTTGTTGGAAAGTTTGTGGTGTGAATGGCATTCATTACAAATTTACAACAAACGAACGACATTTATTTGGCATGTATGTTGTTTAGGCCTTAGAAGCCAAAGTGTTTGGTTTGCTTGGAGGCCAAGGGTCATTTCTTTGTAGTCTATAAAGAAGCAGGATTTTCTTCTCTGGTTTAGGAAGTCCTGGTTTTAAGTAGGGGTTTGTTTGATATTGTCGGAGTATTTTAGATGCTTGGTGTATAGAGTTAGACATAGTTTCAGTCATTTCTGAATTATTGAGAATGCTGGGCTATTGATCATTCAATAACCATGATCCCGAGAGACATACGCCATGGAACTCAAAGCACCAGCATGGCGCGACTGGTTTTAAGGAATCATACTTTACAAGATTTCTATTGTTTTCTACTTTCGTTTATTTCTCCTTCACTTTATTACTTCACTTTTGGTTATTGTGTGGTTCAGCTAATCCATCTTTATGGAGGTGTAAATTTTTCTAACAAATTTTAATGTTATAACATACAACCTCGACCTTCATTGATGGAGCTCTGTCATATCAATCAAAGCATTCTTTGACAGTGTCTTGCCTTCATGAATTTTTTAAGAGGTGAGGTTGTTTTAGATACGCAGGGTTGGCTGTTGTACATTTTATCGTGAATCTAAACCTTAACATCTGAATTGATCAACAGATAAAATAACATTAATAGGCATGCTGAGGAGTCAATCCAATATAGAATATACTAAGTTTACTTGGTCATGAACCTTAGGATCATGGCCGTGTGATGAGGAATTCCATCTTGGGCCTTAGAAATTGAGAACTGGTTTTCCTTGTCAAGTAATTGAAGACGACCACGCTTGACATGTTTGTACAATCATAATTATTGATGATGGGTTCTAGTCCATTGTACTATAGGAAGTTTCAGTGGTGATTTGGCTTCGCTGTACAGGCCCTAGGCAAGATGTGGTCTTAGAAGTCATGCTACTATATACTCATTGGCATGCTCTATTGGTTCCCTTTATGGGTTCACCTTATTTTCTTGTTGATGATTATGAATCTATAAAAAATATGGATAAAACAACTACTGCCATTTTCTTCTATTCTTTCTTTAACTAGATCAATATCTTACCGCTGTCCCTCTTTTTCGCTTTTATGCCTCTCATTAATCATTTCATCATCTTACATTATTTTTCGTTAACAGCAACCTTCACCACATCTAAACCTTATCTCTGATGCCAGATTCCACACTTTGCATTAGTAACATTAATATGGACTACCACAACTTGAGGAGGGGAATAAATGGTGCAGTGATACCCTCGTCATTCCTTTTTTCCATGCTCGTTTGCCTTCTCTTCCTCTAAAAAGTGTGGTAAATGATATTGCATAGAGGTAGGAGGTGGTGGGCATTGGGATTGCACTTTTTTTAGGCATCTCAATGGTTGGGAGGTAGAGGAGGTTGAAAGCCTTTTTTTGAGACTAAGCTCAAAAAAACTTATTGTGGATATTGATGATAAACCATGGTGGGAGGAGACATAGAATGGTAAATTTCCTACTAGAGCTTAAGTGTACATGTTGGATGCAAGCTCTTTTTTTGTTTTCCCCTTGGGTAATATTAGGGTGTTTGTGTTCAACCAATGTTATGCTTCTTTGCTTGGGAAGCTTCATAAGAAAAATCCAAACTCTTGATCAACTCGAGAGAAGAGGGTTCTCACTTGCTAACAGATGTTTCTTAAGGCTATGAAGGCAAGGGAAATGACAAATCAATCTCTCCTTAATTGCGCCAACTTCAAAAGCTTTGGGATCCACTCTTTCTCTTTGGGTGATCTCTAGGTTATTCCTTAGTGGGATGCCTTGGGGTGGTGGGGACTCATGTCAAAAGCTTAAGGATTGGTGTGGAAAGCAGGTCCCTATGCATCTTTGTCGGTTTGAAAGGTTAGGAGTGACATTGTTTTTTAGATTATATTTATCTATACAAAACTTCTAAGCTTTTTTGTGAATCTCATTTGGTCGGATAACAAATTGTTTATATAGAGGGGAGGGTCCAAAGACATTGATCCAATTCTTTGATTGGCTGGTGTTACTTGAGGAGAGATTTTTGTACCTTCTCCTTTTTGTTTTTTGTAAAGGGATAAGGTATCGTCTCTTTGTTCCTAGAGAGCCACTACTTTAGCGTCTGTATGCATGGTTTAGGGAATAGGGGATAGGGAATAGGGAATAGGGAATAGGCAGAGGTGGATGCAACAGTGACAACTAACAAAAGGTGGGTTGTGAATTATTTATGATGGTTGGATCTGGGTATGATGGAAGAGCCAGTGGACTATTATTATAGTAAAAGCTTGATGAAAATATTCTAACTATTTTGATACTCATGCAGTTTAAATGTGCTGCATTGGTGTATATATGTGCAAAGGATTCATGTCCTGATGGACGCGGCCATGATAATGAAGTTGACTGACTAGGTTTATTATGTCAGCGCCTTGAAAGTTGGGCGGGCGATCATTGGGAAGGAAGGAGGTTCTTCATATCTGCAGAGTATTCAATCTTGTAGCCAGGTTCAATCGTCAATCAACCACTTTTTCATTCCCTCCTTAGAACGACTTATCGTCTGTTCCAACCACTGAATCGGTGGTTAAAACCTCAAATCACTTTTCTGGTCTAATTCTTCTCTCAAAACCACTTATTAGCAACTGCGAAATCGATGATTATACCATCAAATCAAGCGATTTGATGTTGCGAGATCTCAGAATGGTTCAAAACCTCTTCCCATTGTTCTTTCAATGGTCCAAAAGCTAAGAGCCAACCATGGCCCAATTCTGCATGAGAGCCCAAAATCAATCATTCCATGACTCACGCTGTTGTAACTGTGCAGTGATTCAATTATATTATAAAGCTTGTACCAGCTCCTTTTTGAGAATGAGGCTTCCTCCATTGTCAATTTGTCACACACATCATGGTCCAATCATTATTCAAAATGCATAATAGGGTTGTGTGAAGTTCCATAATCAATCACTTTTATTCATCTTATAATTCAATAACATATGAATTTTAGATACAATTAATATAAAAACAAGACATAATATGAATAATGATGTATAATAGGTGCATTAACAAGATGGTATATTGATCAACGAATAGAGAAAAAGAAGCATCATTCAATGGTAATGTTTTCACCATTTATTGGCTATTAGGACTCTAGATATCATAGCATGTTAAGTCTTAACTCATCATCAATAAAGTTTATTTTCATATCTTTTCTTTTTTTTATTCATTGATGCTTGATAAAGATTGGTTAAATGTTTGGGAGTATTACATGTATACAACCAATGCCATTACATACCACAGTTATGGTAATTATTTTCTTGGTTTTTGAAAGGTTTATTTCATATTTTTGCCTTACATAATCAATTTCTAATGATGAGGCTTTTCTTTCCAGTAAAGATTTGAGAGTCATTAATATGATAACGCCTAGAATTTCTTTTTATGATTATAAATTCATACCACCTTTTGTCCATGTCCACCGCTTTGAAAAACGAGAGTTGCATTTACTTTATATCTAATTCAAACTCAATTGGAATAGACTAATGACTTTTCATCAAAAATTCAACAAGTTACTTAGTGTCAAGAATTCAAGATAGATAATTTATTTTCAAAATATCAAATGTCATCAACTTTTGTGAGATTTGATATTATTAAAATTTTGTTGGCATATGACAAAATAATAATGAGAATAAAAAATATATGAGCTAAATTGATAACAATAATATATATAATGACTTATAATTAAAATCAATAATTGCTTTTAACGTTTTACAATGTATATAATAAAATTAGTATTAATATATACAAAATTTAAGTAACTCCAGAATGTAGTACAACTTGGAGTAAATGAAGCATAATAAGCTGTAAAATATGTACTAAGAACAAAACAATACTGGAGAGAAATTTGCATTGTTCTCCTATGCCCTAATATGTATATAAATATATAGTGGGGGGGAAAGAATAAATAAAAGATAATAGTAAAGAGAGAGAGAGAGAGCACGTGACAGAGATAGAGAGAATGAGAGAAGTTCTTTCTCCCAAGGATGTCTATACGTACAAGGTAGCTTTTATACCTTAAAAGAAGGGTAACGAAGGACCCGTTTTTGTGGCCCAAGAGCAAGAACACAAAAAAAGACTTGAAGTGTGATTTGATGAGGCTCTTGAAAACTGTTTTTAAAAACAAAAAAAGAAGAAAATATAAAGAACATTTTTTTTTTTATGATTTTTTTTGAATTCGAACCTAGGTAACAACCTTATGCCTGTTGAAGTAGGCATGATAGGTTTCTTTTATCATGACACTTCGCGCTTAAAAGATTCTGCATTTTTCAAAATCAAAGTGATTTAAAGCTATATTGCTTCCAAAATACTTTTAAGATTAATGTTTTGGGCTTAAAACATTCTCCCAAGACTCAGATTCAAAGCTTTTAATGTTATTCCAGCTAATGTGAAGATCTAAGCTTTATTTATCCTAAATCTATTACAATTCTTATCCTTTATTCCTTAATAATTACATCATATACCCTCATTCATTTATACTGTCTATTAAGCATTTATAACTTCATGTCAAGACAAAATAAAAATTTTCATTCATCAAACACTTTATCGTTAAATTGAATAGCTTAAGAATATTTCAGAATATCGCTAAATTATTTACTGAAGAATACTTTTTTGGCTTCTATTATTACTCCACTATCAGTTATAATTTTTTTTTCAATTTAACATTTATATTTAGTTTTTTACTTCAGTGCTGGTAATGCTCTAAACCATGACCAATGTGACTCCAAGCACAAAGTCTAAACTGCTGAATCGTGCATTCAAAACCCTCACTCAAGCAAGCAAATAAAATAATATAAGAATAATAAAAGAGGGCAAAAGAAAAAGGAGAAAACATTGAGATGCATTCACTTCCAGCTATTGTGCTCCATCACCATCACTCATCACCATGGCACATTTGCAATATCCCCATCCCTAACCACTTCACAATCATCATCATCACCTATATCCTCGTCTTCATCATCATAATCCACCTTCCTGGTTCCTGTAAGCACCAAGCCCCACCTCACAGACGCCTGCTCCTCACTCTCCATCCAACGAACAGTTGCAGGCAGTACAGGATGCAGAAGGCGGGTAAACAGAAGCACCTCCAATCAATTCACCCAACAGTCCACTTTTTTCATATGGAATTTGGTACTTTTCTTACCAGCAATTTCTAAACTTAAATCGGCAAAACCATGTCCAGAAGAGAGGAAAATCAACTGTAGTCAGGTCATTTTCACAAACATGTGGTGGGCGAATTTGAAGGCAGCATTGGGCCAAAGATTCAATTTTGAGGGAATCATTTGCACGGGGGTCGTGCTCGCCAAAGACCGCCACTTAGCTGTGCCACACGTTGCCGTCCCCGATATTAGGTACATTGATTCTGCCGAGTTGCATAGAAGGGGTTTCAAGGGTGTGGTGTTTGATTACACAATAATTCACTGGAACCTTACTCCTCTCAGCGCTTTGGAGCCTATCGGCCTCTCTAAAACCGCTGCAAATCCGTGTTCGGAGACGATGTTAGCGTGTTCAGTAACTCTGCCGGTAATTCTAGATGGACTCGCTTGCAATTTTATCGTGTTGTTGTTAATGATGTTGTTTCTTGATCTTATGATCGTGTTCAACGCTGCATTGATGGTTTTGGCCTGACCCATTTGTTAGTTTTCCTTCTTTTTGTTGTTAGTGATGTTTTCAATGAATCTTGGTTTCGACCCCTTTTACATTTCTTTTTCTTGTTTTGCTATGCTGGTGGTGCTGTTCTCCTAATGCAGTGTTTCTTTTTATTGATGTGGTGAATCAGGGCTATACGAGTATGACCCAGATGGATCAAAGGCCAGAGTACTTGAGGGGGCCATTGGAATTAAAGTAATAAGGCACAGTAAGGGCTTTGTTCACTGCTTCTTTTGTTGAAAAAAAAAAAGGAAAATAAACAAACAGAAACCAAAAAAAAAAGTAGTTCTCTTTTGTTCTTTCCTTCTTACCAAGAAAAGAAAAAGTGAAAATTCAACTCAACTCTTAGGTTCAGTCTATGAAATATATTTTGGTTCCTTTTGGCTCTAATAATGGAAGAGCTGAGATGTATATTTCAATTCAATAGAAAATTAACACTAATTCCTGTCCACTATAATTTAATTAGGGGTGAAGAAGCCTGGCTGAAATGCTGAGGAGATCGAGAAACATTTTGTTGTGCCTCCTCTTGATTTGGTATCATGGTAGAAATGAAATTAAGAGAATCGATCAAAACAGTTTAGTTAGTTTCATCGTAATATATGGATTCATAATCATTTCCATGGCAGTGGTGTGACTTTGCCTATTCACCATGTTGTTTATGGGAACCAAATGGTTTTCACCACATTTTAAATATTTTGTTCCTTGCATGGAGTGAGCCTTTTCTCTAAGCAGGTTGGTCTTTCCTCTTTTTTAATCAATCTAATCACTATTTTTACTTACCTCGTTAACTTATGTAACATTTTGGCAAACTGTAATAAAAGAGCTAAGAGGTCCACTTGGATAAGAAATAGAATAATATCAATGATTTACTTCGCAAAGCATCCGTATTTTAAAAAGAGAACTTTCTGTGCATTTACTGAAACACTATTCATAAAGATTCTGCATTATTCCAGAATCCAGTATTTTGTTATGTTGGCATTTTAAAACTACTAAATACAATTAATTCCATATCACATCAGTTTATTGCATGAGATTTTACGGACTAACAGACATGTAAGCTTCTTGTCCAAATTTATGATGTGGGTTGTTAATCCTTTATTTTGAAAAGATTTTAGGTAAGGATAGAAACAATTCCTCTTAATGCTAAAATATAGCAGAACTTCCTCGACCCCAATAAGCTTATCAATAACTTTCTTTCAAGTCATTCCACAAATGAAAAATAACAATGGAATTACAAGGGAGACATCCCTCTGCCCAGGCTCTCAGCCAAAAATTCCTTCCTCAGAATCCTAATCCATCCCCAGAAAGGGAACCACACCACCCAAAAGGACAACAAGTAAAAAGATACCTCCCAAACAACCTCAATTAGTTACCACCATCCTGGCTTGGCCTTCCTGGAGTAGACCTTCAGGGTTGGGCTTTCAGCTGTGCTCTCAACATTGCCACCTCCTTTGTCCTTAGGCCGGTGGTTCGCATCCCGGCAGGTCGGACTAGTGATAGAAAACAATTCTCTCAATGCTAAAATATTGCAGAACTTCGATTCTAGTGTTTATCAATAACTTTTTCACAAGTCGTTCGTAATAAAAATGAAAATAATAAATGAACATAGGAGACATCCCTCTGCCTAGGCTGTCAGCCGAATATTCCCTTCTGTAAATCCTAACTAACTTTGCAAAAAGAGAACCACACCAATTAAAAAGGACAAGGCAAAAAAAAGACAATTTCCCAAACAACCCTCAATTAGTTACCACCATCCTTGGCTTTGGCCTTCCTAGAGTAGACCTTCAGGGCTGGGCTTCCAGCTGTGCTCTCAACATTAAGCAATATTTTTCTCTTCTCATATGAATCTGTCAACCTCAAGTATTAGATACTGCATCCATCCATTCTGGCTAAAAAATAGATCATGTTCTAAATGTTCTCAGTTGATAAAAAAAATTGAGTCAAATTAATTTATAGATGGTGTTTTGAATCTACACCAATTAGAATGCACATATTATTTATTTGGGATTTTATTTTGTTCTTCATAAATTATATTTTTCATAGTGTTTACCATTTTGCTTATCCATGTTAGAGGTATGATTTGACCAGAACTCAATTTGTATTCCTTCCATTTATGCTTGATTTTGTTTCAAGGTTTTCACATAATCGTAGATGTTTCCTACCTCTCCTCATAGCACCCATATCAATTTCCATGCTTGATTCAAGAAACACACGATAACATGCTTCTAATGTATGGAAAAAAATTTCTGCCCATTTTAGGTGTTATTTTTCACTTCATATAATGGCCATAAAACAAGGTTTAAGGCGAATGATTCAACTTAAGATACTTAAGTTCTTATAAATGAAACATCCCTTGATAAACAACAATGTTGCTATCACTTTTTTTAGTATTTTATGTTATGGGGCAAGTGGTACTGTAAGCATGTTGATGAGGTGGAGACACAAAAAGGAAGCCAAAAGTGTGACTTAGGTTGAGGCTTGGGTTAAAGTGGGACTTCACTGTGCTTTTCACCTCCCTTATGAAACTTAGCTGATGGAGTTTCCAATGTGGCATATACACATATAAGTTTTAAACTATTACCTTACACAAATCGAATGAGTGAAAACCCTATCCTTACTAACATTTTCTATTTTTTTCCTTTGATAATTCTGGGGGTGCCCAGCCCAAAATTTTAAAGACCTTGATTAATCCAATAAACTCCTGCTTAATAAATCAGTAAAACTTCTAAGGGTCTATGGGACTCAAACCGGATCCCCACGAAGATTCTCATTTATATTACCACTCCATCTCTCCGTCATTGGCGAGCATGCTAACTCTCTCTCTTAGCATTGTCAATGTCCTCTTTGTTTTCTCCCTCATTAGTACTTTGTTCTATTAGGCATTTTTCTCCCTCTATTTCTTCTTCTGTTTCTTCCCTGGTTCTCTCTCTATTTTCTTATTCACTTTCCATTGCTTTGGGAATCTCTAGTGCTCATTTTTTTCTCTTTTGGTGTCTTTTTTGTTTTCCTTCCATAAAAGGAAAAATTGTCAAAATAGATGTCTTTTATTTTTTTTTTATAGATTTATTTTTACAAAATAGAAGCCACTAGTATTTTATTGAAGAATAATGGCAGTGTATAGGACTGACATTGATAGGCTTTTGAAGAGGCATTTGACGATGTTTCATCTTAGACATCTAAGATCTAAAGAAAAGTATGGAACTTATTTGTTCTCCATGGCTAAGTTGACTTTACTATGCAGTTTATCATATTTATTTTCATACATTTTAAATTATATTAATTTTCAATGAGAATAGAGTCTCGAAAAAGCTTTTACACTCAACATTTTGTGAAGCCATTACTCCTCGCCTTACACTTGAACTTTAAAACTTCAATTGTACTTTATATGTTTGACTTTAGAAAAAGGCTTGCTCTTCTCTCAATGATGAAGGTTTGCAGTCTGTTCTATTCCTTCACCAAGTCCCTTGGAAAATAGGGATTTAGTAGTGATGACTTCCTATTGGGGAGGGGTATTATACTAGGCAAAGCAGTGCTGGTAAGAAACTTTTCAATGCTTTCTGTGCTTCTACTTTTGAAGGTTATCTCGTGAAAATAATCTACCAAGTTTTGGGTTGTTGTTGAAACCATTGCTTTGGGCCTTATTGGAGGTGTGGAAAATGTCTTCTTTAAGATTTGGGCTTTCCAATTTATTTTCTATTAGTGAAGTGGATGAGACTTAGTTTGCACTCAAGGTATAAGGATTGCTGTGGGTTCAAGCCTTAACTTAGGGATGGCTGAAAATCCTACATCTTCTGTTTTATGTGTATATGTTCTTGTTGGACAACAATGGCATGTATTAAGAAGCAAAAAATAAATATAAAAAAAAAAAAAGAAAGTGAAGAAAAGAAGAAGCAAAGGTTGGTTTGTTTTTGTAAGGTAGACAGGCTGTATACACAAAATGCCACAATTCTAGTATACAAGGTTTACTTGCAAAAAACAAACCAAGCTTTCCCGGTGGATGTTTGGTTTTGTCAAAGTTTTTTCAGTATGGGGCTAGAGGTTCTTATTGTTGGTTTCTGGATTTGAGGAGGAAACTCTTTAAGATCTTTTTTCAACCTCATTAATTGCCTGATTATAGCTCTTTCCTGCTAAGAAAAATAAGTTCTGTTTATGTCATCTAAAGTAATCCTCTTCATTTTGGCTCATTGTCATGTGTTCATTACTGCTGATCAGCTGAACATAAATATTCCTGCCATCCTTGACTTGAATGATTTGTTATTTCTGAATAATTGCCTGGTCTCTTGTTTCCTCTGTCAGTTTGTAGCTATGAAATGGTATAAGTTGCTTTTGGCTCAGGGTTTCTCATTTCTTGAGTTCCCCTGGCCCCAAAAGATGTTTTCAATGGCTAGTGCTCAAGAGAATATATGTTCTGGAAATTCATTGTGAACATTCTTTCAGCTGTCAATAGAGCCAGGAACTAATAGAAACTGAGGCCACCGGGTTACACAATTCATACCAGAACTCTACCAAAGTTGAATCCCATCCAATCCAATCCTCTAACACCTTAGAACACTTGGTTGCCTTTCCCTTGCATATTGAAGACTCAGCAACTGCCAGTCCAAGCAACTTTAAGATAATCGGAAACCTTAGTGTTGGTTTTTGGTTCTATAAAAGGTTTTAAAATGCTATTTATAATATAAGTTTTACTAAATTGGATTCAATCCATGAGGAAAGGTAACCTAGGGAATGATATGGAGAGTTGACTTACTTTGATCAAATCTGAGAATTGGAACACTTTTAGAGTGCATGGAAGCTTTAGCTTGGATTAATCTATGAGTTTGATTATTTTTGCATCAATCCAAATGCTCTATAGATTGATATGAGATTTTCAGATTGGGTTTGTTCATTATGGTTTTCCAAAAAATGAGTGTCCTCCAAAAATATTTTTCTTATTTGTTCACCTTCTTTACCAAATTAAGAGTTCTTTTTTCAAGTATTGCTAAAGATAACACAAGAATATTTTAATGCTATTATTTGAAAGACACCTTTATGATATTCAAGTACATAAAGAAACACACCAAGAAGAATAGGGGAAGAGATTTTCCTCAAAAATCTTGGATCTATGCAATTATGTTCTACTGGTTTCTTCCCTTTTCGTTACAAACCTGCTTGGCATATCATCTGCTTTTTATTTTGGATATATTTGTTGTTCTGAAACACTGAGATTTTTGAGGATTAGCAGGACCTATGGCTTATTATTCATATATAGAGTGAAGGTTCTAAGTGATTTGGGTGTTTTTTCAGTTTTTCTTGTCTGTTGGGTGTTTGGGTTGTCTGGGGCTGTCCTCTTCCGGAAAGGTTTTTGGTTGGCTGTTCTGCGGGTGCCTTGGGCTGGCTTGGGAAGTTTTGGTCATGTGTCCTTGAGGGCCTGGGTTTGCTTCCCTGTACTTTCTTTGAGCTACCACTTGGTCGCTTCTTCTTTGAACATATTCAGGCTTTCTTACTTGTCAAAAAAGATGACTGAGATTTAGGATTTAGTCTGATTCTTTGTTATTATATTTCTTTCCTCCACACCTATGTCATAACATAGAAATGGAATGATTCTTCAATTTTCCATTTGGAGTGGTTTTAAGTATAGGATTCTTTGAGAAAGACAGAGAGAGGGTAGAGGTTCTGATTATTGGGATGGTGTTTTATGTGGCTACCATTTTTGCTTTTTGAGCCCCTTTCTCCCTTTTCTTTTGATTGCTTACTTCATCGGCTCGGTATTCCTGATTGCCATCACATTGTAGTTCAATATAAGTTTAGCACTTACAAAAATAAGAGAAGAAAATTTGTGTAGAACTTGCTAAGTTGACTTGGAGTTTATATGTAATTTGATAAGGATCTGTTCGGGATGGTTGAAATGAAGATATTTGGTGGAAAAAGGTGAGAAAGTAACCAACAGATATTTGAAACACACAAACTCTAAAATGTTGATGAGGATATAAGATATTTAGGATAAACATCCCTTTAGATGCTATGTATTCCATCTTGCATTAACTAATAAGAGAAATATAGGCATCCATTGTTAACAAAATCATCCCATTTGTTCTGCTCAGAAGTTAAAGCAAATCATTTTCTGAATCATTATTAGTTGCCACCACTAGTAGCATTTTGAGTAGGATCACTAGGATGTGGATCATTTTCTTCAATTGTGAGTGATTGAGTCAAATTTCCTGCAATGTTTCATTTTTATATTTTTAAATTGTAACTATCATTTTGGTTGATGGTACTTTAGGCCAGGGGAATCCTATGTGCTAGCATCCGAGTAATTTATTTATCTGGTATGTCATGCAGAATACACATTCCACATCATATACATATGCGAATCTCATATAAATGATGCATAGGACTGTTTGCAAAAGCAAGATGTATAGCTTTTTTTTTTTTTTTTTTTCTTTTTTAATCTTGCCAAAGAGTAGCACTCTCCTCCTTCAAATGTTGGCTTCTGGGTGATTAGAATCAGTTACTTTTTGCTTTGGCCTCTCTCGATGGCTTGCAATGGAATAAAACATCTGCAGGTAAGGAAACTGGAAGCTTTTGTTGTGAACCAGTGCTATAGGAGAGTGGTTGAATGACTATCATAGTCTACTTAGATACAGACGTGAGAAATTCTCCACCTCTTTAAGAGATATTGTAGGATATAATACACAAATTCCATTATTCTTGTATCTTCTACAACCCATTTTGGCTATATATCATTTTTCAGTTACTGAGAACTGAAGAAGTATAAAATAGAATCTATAAAGAGAGCACAATGAAAAAAAGGTTATTTTTTACAAAGAAGGCAAATGAAGTCTAAGAGCTAAGTTTAGTCACTTGGCATTAGCCTGAGAGAACTTTTCATGAAGTGGAAGGGAGGTACACTAATAAGATCAGTTGAATTGGATCTGAAATGAATGAAAACAAGGCCTTTTGAGGGTTTCTTTCACCGCCCAAACTGCATAAGCTCAAAAGATTAAATGCCAATTTATCTGATTTATTAAAGGTTTTTATCTTAGACTATGTGGAAGCTCCTTATGTTGTCAAACTGGAAACTAGAATCTCAAGCCGATCTGCTGAATTTTGAGTTCCTTCATAGGACTTGCTATATAAATTGTGGAAACAGGAAACATACATTTAATTTTTCACAATCATTCTTTGGGTTGATGTGGAACCTTCTTCCTGGTTGGGAACAACAATAAGAGAGAGACAACTATGGGAGTGGAACAGTTGGAATGTTTTTTGAGCATGCTGATCAACATTTTTCTTCTCTTCTCTGGCTGGTTAATATGGGTCAACAATGACAATGATCCTATTCTTCCAGCGAAGTGTTGCTGTACTTTCATCCCAATTTTTTTTAACTCATAAGACCCAGGTCCAGTTCAATCTATGATGTATCGGTTCTCTCTTTCCAATCTTGAATCTACATTAGAGGCATACCTTTTCACAAGAATGTTAAAACCTCAGAAAATCAAATTTTTCCTCAAAATGTAAAATAGAAAATTGCTCAGATAATATAGGTTGAAAATCCGAAATTTTCTGTGATCTTATTTATTTAAACTAATTTTACCGCCGTGATTTTTGGTTTTAACAAATCTAGTTGTCCGTGACGACTTTATTAATTTCGCGAATGGATTTTCACATTTTTTCAAGAACAAGTGTTTTTAAATTCCAGTGAATCCAGATTGCTATTTAAAATCTAAGTCGAATCACTGAAGTAAGCTTCAATGATATTATTCAACTTAAACTGAGGACAACAAATTAAAGTTTCCTGCAAGAATCGCACCCGAACGAGGGTGACACATATATAATAATCGTGGTCACGATTCAATCTTCTAAGTTTGTTAGAACAAAAGGGGAATGGCGTGATTCATTTTTCCTGCCTGATCGAGAGAGTGAGAGAAGAGTGAAAAAGGAGAGCCAAGAGCTTATTTCCAAGATCT